>APFE030358349.1:3858-58089 GCA_000404065.3 Pinus taeda | reverse complement strand
TTCACTAAGTTGGGCTTCACCAAAAGTGAAGCAAATGCAAACCTTTACCATATTGTGGTTGAAGGTAAATTATTGATTATAATATTATATGTCGATGATTTAATTCTAACAGGTGATGGGAAGCTAGTCAAATATTGCAAAGAGGATCTTGCAAGAGAATTTGAGATGAAGGACCTGGGGCTCATGCATTATTTCCTTAGTATGGAAGTATGGCAAGGAGATTAGGAATTGTTTGTCTCTCAAGCCAAGTATGCCAAAGAGATACTAAAGAAGTTCCACATGGAGAGCAAAAAACCCATAGAAACTACTCTAGCATGGAATTGGAGGAAGGAAGATTCTACTTCAAGTGAAGTAGTGGAGGCTACTATTTACAAGAAACTTGAGGGTTCACTTATGTATTTGGTCAACACATGACCATACATATGTTTTTTAGTTAACCAACTTATTCAAGCAATGGTTAGGACAACCAAATTGTATTGGAAGGCAGTGAAACATATGTTGAGATACCCTAGAGGCACCACTCAATTTGGTCTTTGGTACAAACTAACAAAAGGAGTGAAGCTTCAAGGCTTCATGGATGTATATTGGGCAGATAGTCCATCCGATAGGCAGATCACATTAGGGGGAATCTTAAGTATTGGGTCAACATCAATTTCTTGGTATAGAAGGAAGCAGAGATCAGTTGCACCCAGTTCAATAGAAGCAGAGTACATGGCTACTAGTCATTCAACTTGTGAGGCTATCTGGATGAGGAAGATCCTTGTAGGGTTATTTGGTCAGCAGATGGATCCTACAGTGATTTACCATGACAATAAAAGTTGTGTCTAACTCTATGAGAATCCAATTTTTCATGATTAGTCTAGGCATATCAACATCCGATATCACCATTTACAAGATTGTGTGCATAGGATAATCATGTTGCTCGAGTACATTCCTATAGAGGAACAAGATGAAAACATCTTGACTAAGGCACTGTTAAGAGGCAAATTCAAGTTTCATAGAGGTAGGATTGATGTATATAATCCCTTTCTTGTGTAGAGGTAGTATTGAAAATGAAACAAGAAAATACTAATTTAATTTTTTCCTTGAACTAAATTAGGAATAAAATTGTAATTCCACATCACAAGACAAGTTGTATGAGTTAACTAAGTTAAATTGACTTACTTGGCTTAGTTAATTTGAGTTGAAAGTCTAACTTGAATCATGTAGAGTGTCTTATACATTATAGGATCCATTGTGAGTTTATTTTGAGTTGTAATAAATTAATTCAGTTTAAATGAGTTAAAGCTAGTTAAACTAGTTCCAACATATGAAGGAACTAGTAGGAGGTCATACAGTGGGGTGTTGCTTCGTGTGTTCAACTAGTTAACTGATGATTCACTCATAAATAACTCATGCATGTCAGATCTTAGAGTTACCCAATTGAGATTGGAGTTCAAGGCCAGCGTACTATCAATTGTATAATCATCGGAATTGCACATGTGTTGCATGTAGTCATAGGAAGGCCAATGAGGATTCACAATTCCAATTGAGGAATTTCCCTAATTAATAGGGGGATAATTCCAAAGCAAAGAGTGCAAGGAAATAGGGACTTGAGAAAACCAAAATTTGGTTAAGTATTGGCATGGGCTTGTTTATGCCCATCAATGATGAAAATGGTCCCAAGGTACAAGTACAACCCTAACAATGTGAATGGATGAGTTGAAGTCGAACACTGTAAGGAATCATCAAAGCAGGACCCAATGATGCAAAGCCCTGATCGATGCAAAGTAAGCCGCCAATGATGTATGTGACCACCAAGGTACTCAGGACCTCCTAAGTCAATCCCCTTAAAGATAGATGTTGGTGTCGACAAGGGAAGAACTATTGGAATCAAGGTATCGATGAATCCTTAGGACTAGCACAAGGTCAAATACATGATGTAGCAAAAGCTCTGACACAGATAGAGATAGTCCAGAGGTTGTTGGGGCTTGAGCAAAGCATTGTAATCTTCTCATATTTTCTGACTAATGCAGTATGCAACTAACATGGGTTTTTAGCTGTGGCTTTCCCCATGAAATCATTGTGTAATGTGTCGATTGAATTCTTTCTCTTGTAAGCTTCGTGATTTCGCGATCATTTAATTGTTTCTGCTGATGAATAGAATAGATTCAAGTATATTGGTTTAGTAAATTACAATTAGCAATTTGAATCTACAAGGAATTTTTACATACTTATCAACATTTGTTTAGAAAAAAATGATATTTTACTAAACACATTTTGCTATATTTCTTTTCACTTATAAAATTCAGTATGTAACATTTTTTTATATAGACAACAAACTATTTTTTTAAATATGGTTCATAGACATTGGGTGGTTTCTACATCCACGGGAAATTATGGGCATATCAACCTGAAGGTATCTACCTGGCGGCCAAACTAGCAAGGCCTAACCCTAAGCATGTTGAGAAGATTTGACCCCGTGACATCTATTTTGGCGAGGTATATAGCAATGGAAACTCGACCAACTGATCTATGGGTTTCTAGACAACAAACTATTATTAATACAATTGTTACTTTTTATAAACATATATTATAATTCTACCACCGGCATAACAAAAATAAGCTATTTTAAAGCACTTTAAATTTGGGCATGAAAATAAATGTTTATATTTTTCAAAAATTTATAAATAATAATTTAATATTCATTAAATATTTTATGACTAATATATATTTATGAATTATATATATAATTTTTTTTAATAATAAAAATATATTATTGTTTATTTAATGATTTAATTATTTATATATATATATATCATATATATAATATATTATTATATTTTTAAATATATAATATTTTAGTAATTTGTGAAAAGACAAAATATATTTCAGAGATTATGAATGAGTCATATCAATTCAAAATATCATTATATTTTGACAATCATTTTAAATGAAAAATAAAATTGGTTATCTCTTTAGCTATCAAAATTCCTATCCTATCAAAGTGTGTGTGAATTTTCACACATATTACATCAAAATATATATGGATTTTCAGGAAAATTTATAACCTTCACGTTTTTGCATGGCATTAATGTTGAACCAATATAATGTTGAAGTACTATAATTTCCATAATAATGTATGTATGAGATATTCATATAAAAATGTTTTAGAATTACTACATTACATTTAAGGTATTTAGAAATAAAAAATATTTTCATAGTTACATAGCTTTATATAATAACATTTGTTTTTTTTATTTTAATATATTTATTACTGACTATTTTATTTCTCATAAATAAATATGAATATTTTTTAAAAATAACTTTATTTTCCATTTAAATTTCCACTTTAACTTAATATTGATGTCAATTTGATATGATATTATGCGATTAATTATATTATAATGTTTAAACCCATTTTCTCTTAAATTATTATATAATATTCTATACAACATAACGGGTGGATAAATTTGCTATTGGTTTAAAATGATGTAAATTTGAGATGTTGTGAAAAATATGGATAATTACATTTTCAAATTTTGAAATGAAATGTATATATTTTAAAAATTATTTTCACAGAATTAAATAAAGGTGTAGACAACTTTTCTTTTTATTCCTTCCATTAACCTACAACCTACAAACCATTTGACGATCCGTGAACAATTTGGAATTCTTATTCACATATAAATATTATGAAAATAATCCAAAAAGATTTTTTTTTGTAACCCATAGATACTTGGATTTTAACCAGTTAATTTCAAAGGATATCATCCAGATTCACCAAATTCCACTGCAGTAAAATCCATCAAATTTGGTCTTTTGTTTTTTTCATATGAATTCTCAAGACTCACTGCTTTCAAATGGTCTGATCCACAATAATAAAAAACTAGTCTACAAATATCAAGGGAGGGAATGGTGATAAATAGGGAATCTAAAAAACCTTGAAGTAAAGTTTAAAGATATATTTTTTTAAATTAGTGCCTCTTCTTAAAACATTCCAAAAAAGAGTTAACATGCATTTTGTTCAATTAAATTGATGTACCCATTTCAAACTAAACCATTCAAGTTTCTTTGCATTGAACGCCAGGTACCAAATATACAAGAACGGTGAAAATTACACTGCAAAGTTTTCCAAACAGTTCAAAAAATGAATTTTTCTGATTCTATAAATTGTATACATATGAAGTAGTTATATCTTGTCCACAAGAGGTTGAAGGACATGCTAGACAAAAAAAAGAACAACAACAACTCTTGGGTTAATCACATCGCAGTAGCAGTTTCCAATCTCCAAGCCGTAGAAATATCTGCGTTAAATAGTAGGCGTTTAAGAAATACCAGTTTTCACTAAGGCATTTAAGATCCAAGTTCTTCAACAAACCCCTGGATGTTTCCTTTGGAGATTGATAGATTGTGTTCTTCTAGTTTAGAAGAGGGTTGGGTGAAATGTTGAGCTCGTCGTCTAAATCTTTGAGGAGATAACACAGATCAATCCCTGATATGTAAAGCTAGGGTTGGGTCTGCATGACCACCAGAAATTTTGGAGTCCACCGATTTATTCCTAGACTTTGAGGGATCAGAAGTGCAATATGTCCCTACAATCTCTTACTTGAGGCTTCTCATGACTCCTTTTACGATCTCCTCGCTGGGAGCACATCCTTATTCTTCATCAATAACTAGGGTTTCCTCAACTCGCAGTAGATGAAAAAGATGCCTATGTTTTCAGACTGGTGAGCATCATGCCCAAGGCAGTATTTTTTACAGACATTGAACACAACAGTGATGTAAAGGCAGACATGAGGAGAAGAGGATGAACGTTCAGTTACAGGGAATAATCGTTCTTACTACTTTGAATCTAGATAAGGTATAAGGAGATAAAAAACATTTGGGCATGATTGCGAGTTTGAAATCGTTTAGGATTTGAATTCATTTCAAAAAAATAATTGAGCCATTGTCAGTTTGAAATCGTAAACAAGGAGGTGGCATTGAATGTGTGTGCAACATGCATTAACCACATGTATGTGGTGAATAGGAATTATGGATTTGCGTGAGTCAGAACTATGAAGTCAAAAGACAATGCTGTCAAAGTTGAAGCCATGAACCCTGCCAGAAATACGATGACCATGTAGGAGTATGATATACCATGTAGATGTATGACTATCCATCAGAAAACAATAATGCATGCACTAAGCTAATTGATAGACGGGCCTGGAGCACCTTATCACCTTCTCTATTATGAATACATGTTCTCGAGTTGCCTGTTAATTTGAAATCGCTTGCACCCTGAGATAGAGTCCAATTTCAGAGCAAATTCAACCCGACGTGCATATAACCAGATGAGTCGACATCGCTCACATTTAAGTGCAATAGTAAGTTGTGTCATTCTTTGGTGCTTGCATCATTGGTTTTGGGTTGGTTTTTTAATTTATGTAGACAATACTATGGGAAAGGAAAATGCAATGGCCTATTCTGGAAAGGAAATGTCGATGATGGGTTGCTTTTTTATTTATGAAAATCATACTATGGAAAGGAAAATACATATCACTGATATGGAAAAGAAAGAAATATTAATCATGCGTTTTTTTTTAAATTTATGTAGAAAATATTAAGGAAAACCTATTTTTATGGAAAGGAAATGTTATTATGGAATTTTTTTTTTTTTTTTTTTAAATTTATGTAGACAATATTGTACTCTCTACTAGAAGGAGGAGATCTTTACAAAATGTTCAGTTTTCAAGCATTGGAAATTCACTAGTAAAGAAACCCAAAGTTTTAATAAAATGGATTTTTTATGCCATCTTTAGGTCATGTTTAATATATGTCTGCATTCCCAGCATTTTTTGGATATCAGATTAAAAATTGCAAACATAGATAAGTTATTTTCACAAGGATGGATAAAAGACTGCTTATGATGCTATTGATGCTTGAATAGAATGAATGCTTCTGGTGATTCCTTTGAATATCTAACTATCTAAAAGGTGCTTCTCTATGAAAAGGTTTTAAATTTTTCTAGTCATTAGATTGCATATTGATTAACAATTGGTGCAATATAGTATACAAAAATTAATTGCCAAAAATCTACTAGTTCACTGTTGCAACAATAAACTATTTCACTGCTACAGTAGCTCGCCTCACAGTTGTAGCAACTTGTTGGTTCACCTTTGTAGCAAATCATTGGTTCACCTTTGCAGTTACTTGCTTGTTCATCTTTGTAACAACTCGCTTATTGACCGTTATGACAACTCATTGGTTCACGGTTGCAGCAACTCATTGGTTCACCGTTGCTGAAACTCATTGTGTCACTATTGTGGGAGCTTGATGGGTCACTACTCTAGAAACTTTATGGGTCATCATTGCAGCAACTTGCTGGGTCACCATTGTAGCAACTTTATGGGTCACAAAATGGTAAAGCAAGGAAAATGGGAAACGATCATTGTTGTTTCAGTGCAACACCTTAAAGAAAAAATCATATTTTCTAAAAAAGATTTAGATTGGTTTGAAGTACATGGAAATAACATGGAGATTGATTGGATTGCAAAAATCCCTTCATGTATAATTTTTGACTTTATTAGAGGAGAGGAAATAAACCCATATGCTCCATGTTCTTTCATTCGGGTACAAATCAAATTATTGTACTAGATTAATCATTCTTACGTTCATTAACCACATGTATGTGGTGAATAGGAATTATGGATTTGACGGGTCTGGAGCACCTTATCACCTTCTCTATTATGAATCCATGTTCTCGAGTTGCCTATTAATATGGGTTGGTTTTTTAATTATGTAGACAATACTATGTGAAAGGAAAATACGATGGTATTTTCTGGAAAGGAAATGTCGATGATGGGTTGCTTTTTTATTTATGAAAATAATACTATGTGAAAGGAAAATACATATTACTATTATGGAAAAGAAATATTAATCATGTGTGTTTTTTTTTTAAAAATTATGTAGACAATATTAAGGAAAATGTATCTTTATGGAAAGGAAATGCCATTATAGATTTTATTTTATTTTATTTTATGTTTTTATTTTTATTTTTATTTTTTATGTAGACAATATTGTACTCTCTACTAGAAAGAGGAGATCCTTATAAAATGTTCAGTTTTCAAGCATTGGGAATTCACTAGTAAAGAAACCCAAAGTTTTAACAAAATGGATTTTTTATGCCATCTTTAGGTCATGTTTAATATATGTCTGCATTCCCCAGATTTTTTGGATATCAGACTAAAAATTGCAAACATAGATAAGTTATTTTGACAAGCATGGATAAAAGACTACTTATGATGCTATTGATACTTGAATAGAATGAATGCTTCTGGTGATTCCTCTGAATATCTAACTATCTAAAAGTTGCTTCTCTATGAAAAGGTTTTAAATTTTGCTAGTCATTAGATTGCATATCGATTAACAATTGGTGCAATATAGTATCCAAAAATTAATTTCCAACAATCCACTAGTTCATTGTTGCAAAAATAAACTATTTCATTGCTGCAGTGGCTCGCCTCACAGTTGTAGCAACTTGTTGGTTCACCTTTGTAGCAAATCATTGGTTCACCTTTGTAGTTACTTGCTCGTTCATCTTTGTAACAACTCACTTGTTGACCATTATGACAACTCATTGGTTCACGGTTGCAGCAACTCATTGGTTCACCGTTGCGGAAACTCGCTGTGTCACTATTGTGGGAACTTGATGGGTCACTATTGTAGAAACTTTATGGGTCATCGTTGTAGCAACTTGCTAGGTCACCATTGTAGCAACTTTATGGGTCACAAAATGGTAAAGCAAGGCAAATGGGAAACGATCATTGTTGTTTCGGTGCAACACCTTAAAGAAAAAATCATATTTTCTAGAAAGGATTTAGATTGGTTTGAAGTACATGGAAATAACATGGAGATTGATTGGATTGCAAAAATTCCTTCATGTAGAATTTCTGACTTTATTAGAGGAGAGGAAATGAACCTATATGCTCCATGTTCTTTCATCCGGGTACAAAATAAATGCCCAAGCTCAAGGCCTACTTCTTACGGCGATATGAAGTGTAAGTTGTTTAGAGATGCATTGTTTAGATGTTGATATTAACAATGCTTTATCATTTGTCATATGTATTGACCTTTCAAACATTTTTATGTAGCTATGCTTGTTCATATGGCCCCAAGGATAGAAGAGGAGAAAATGAAATGAAATGAAGATCCTCATTTGTGAAAAATATGGGTTTCCAATGCCATTTCATTATAAAAGTTATGGTTCAAATCCCCGACATAGCGATAATAACATATAACATGTATGAGCATGAAGATAGCTAAGGATGGCCTTTTCATGGCCACCCTAAAACTTCGAGTGAAATGAAATGAAAGGAAGATTTTGTTAACATGTATAATCGTTTAATGAAATGATGGTGTCATTTGCTTAAGAAGGATGAAATGTGTGTGAACCTTTGGTATAAAAAAAACTAGGATGAATTTTTCTTTTATCAAAAGGAAAATGGTGGAGATATTCCTTTTATAGTTGGAATTCAAATGAAGCGGCTGTTAGAGACCATGGTCAAGCTATTAAATAATATCTTAATAGCCATGGATTCAACAATCAACACTAATAAGTATGGGGTGATTGTATTAAGAATGATTAATCTAGTACAATAATTTGATTTGTAGTGATTGATAATGATTAATGACCTAAAGTTGAATTCATATGTTTTTTGAATGTGACAATATCACTTGTACACACTTGTGGTGTTTGATGAGCAATAAAGTGGGGTTCAAGGCCTACTGCTTCCATGCGATATGAAGTGTAAGTCGTTTAGAGATGCATTGTTTAGATGTTGGTATAGATAGTGCTTTATCATTTGTCATATGTATTGACCTTTCAAACATTTTTATGTAGCTATGCTTGTTCATATGGCCCCAAGGATAGAAGAGGAGAAAATGAAATGAAATGAAGATCCTCATTTACGAAAAAGAGGGGTTGCCAATGTCATTTCATTATAAAAGTTATGGTTCAAATCCCCTACATAGCGATAATAACATATAACATGTATGAACATGAAGATAGCATGGGATGGCCTTGTCATGGCCATCTTGAAACTTCGAGTGATGCTCAGTCAACTTCAAGTGATGCTAGGTCCGTGCTTCAACCAAAGATATTAAGGGATATGCTTCAACCAAAGATATTAAGGGATATGATTTCCTATGTAGAGAGTTGTTTCTTCTTAGAAGTGCCAATTGACTCGGTTTGTAAAATGCATGTTAAGAAATATGTTGACATGGATTCCACAACTCAATATAGGGATTTATTTTTGTGCAAGGATGATGTTGTTAACATGTAAGATTATCTAATGAAATGATGGTATCAGTTGCTTAAGAAGGATGAAATGAGTGTGAACCTTTGGTATAAAAAAACTAGGATGATTTTTTCTTTTATCCAAAGGAAAATGGTGGATACATTCCTTTTATAGTTGGAATTCAAATGAAGTTTCTGTTAGAGACCGTGGCCAAGCTATTAAATAATATCTTAATAGCCATGGATTCAACAATCAACACTAGTAAATATGGGGTGAGTGTATTAAGAATGATTGATCTAGTACAATAATTTGATTTGTAGTGATTGATAACGATTAATCAGCTCAAGTTGAATTCATATGTTTTTTGAATGTGGCAATATCACCTGTACATACTTGTGGTGTTTGATGAGCAATAAAGTGGGGTTCCAGTTGAATGGGTGGTAGCATCACATAATACATCACATGAAATTTCACTAAGGTTGGAGGACCTCATGCATAAGTGTCACCAAGTTGATCATAATTGGAAAGTTAATGCCTTCATGGTTGATGATGCATTAGCTGAAATAAGTGTTTTAAGGTAACTTCAATCTTCTTATTTTACAGTCAAACTTGTACTTATTCTAAAAAAAACACACTTGAAATGAATTTAATGTGGCAGGAGAATCACAAGGTGCAATGTTATCTTGTGTGTTTGGCATGTACATCGAACATGGCTAAAAAAATGTCAATTGATTGATTAATAGTCTAGAAATAACAAAGTTTAGTGATTTGGGTTCGATTATGAGAGATTGTTCTAGTGATGAAGTGAGCATTGAAATTAATGCATTCTTCAACAAATTTGATAATGAGATGAAGTTATTAGATTATTTCCACAAGAATTGGGTTGTTAGTGACAATATTTCTAAGTTTACATGTTTTTTCTTACATTTCTCTTTTTGGTTTTCATATGAATGAAATATCTTCATGAACCCAAATTTTCTGCAATTAGGGATGTGGGTAAAAGGCTTTGAGGATTTTCCCCATGAAATTAGGAGACAAAAATTGCTATGGAGTCATATCACTGTTACCTAAAGACAAAATTTCTATCTGATAGAAGAAAAAAATGTTCTCATAGGATG
This sequence comes from Pinus taeda, assembly GCA_000404065.3. Classification (NCBI taxonomy): domain Eukaryota; kingdom Viridiplantae; phylum Streptophyta; class Pinopsida; order Pinales; family Pinaceae; genus Pinus; species Pinus taeda. Next base: position 47,711 of record APFE030358349.1, on the reverse strand, counting down.
GATTGGTTGATATATATTCTTCTGACAAATGTTGAACCCTATTACCAGTTTAAGGAAATTATAAAAAAGTAAGGATATTTAAATAATTACAACAAAGAAAAACACTTTGAATCATCAATGGAAAAAGCAAAAACAATTCTAGATAGTGATTGCAACCCCCATGAGAGAATGTCTTGTACTTTTTGGGTGAGGATTCAATCTAATCCCAATAAGAAATATCTTTTCACTTGTCATCGCACTAATTTCATAACTTGTGATTGCCCATGATCTATTCATGGCAACATTTGCAAGCATGCCATAAAGGTGGGTTGGTTGAGTTCTCATTCAATGGATTAAAACCAATTATTAAATCATCATACAAAAACTTATTCATACAATAACCCTCCTAAGATAAATATAGAGGCACTAGATCATAGTGAAGTGCAGACACAATTGCAATGGATAGTCACAATGTTGATGTAAATGTTGAAGGACTTGAGTTGGTAAAAGAGGAAAATAGGATTTATTCGGCTACTTAGACCCGCTTCGAAACAATCCTCCCACTACTTCGACCAAGAATGCATATTTAATTGCTTTAGTTAAAAAAATGTTGGATGATACCAACAATCTTCAGAGTATGGATTATGACTTCATGTGTCGGTTGGGTGCTTTTGAGTCATCTTTGAAGAGGAAGAAAAGTTTCCTAAGCCCAAAAAAGAGAAGAGAAACAAGAAAATAGAACACAATATTGGAAATTGATTTGAATGTCATTGCAGAGGAAGATGAGCCATTATAGTTTGAACAACTCAACAAGCGAGGTTGTCCTCGCTCCAACAATGCAATATTTTCCAAGTTTGTTGTGATATATTTGTTTTCAATTTGATTTTAATATTTATTAGTGTATTACATGTATTTAATGTATTATTGTTGTGTTTAATATGTTCATGTATGTTTTATAGGTGGTGAGGCTATGTTTGTTTATTTGGGAAATTTGTCCTAGTTGTCAATTAAGGTCAGTGAATAACTCCATGCATATAGATTTAGTGTTTGAATACATTGATTATTTAGTATGTTATGTAAGATAAGTATCATGGGATTGTTATATACTTATTTTATGCTTGCATACATTGGTGTCTAATCATGAATCTGATATCCAAATTGAAATGAAAGCAACAAAATGTAACAAAATTTGAAACAACAAAATTTAACCTAATTGAAGAAAAAAGGAAAACATGTAAAACACGATTTTACCAATATTTGGTAGTTTCTAATTGTTAATGATCGTATATTAATGGAGAATAATATATATTACAACAATATATATTCTGAATCTACTGACTATGACTTGCCACAACAGTGGCAATGAGTGTCAACAACTATGAGCGAGTGAGTGTAAGCAACAGTGAGGTGGAAAATGTCAACAACGATGAGGGAGTGAATGTCAGCAATGGTGAGTCAGTGAACATCAACAACAAAAAATCAATCAATATGAATTTGAGCTTGAAGGGGAAAATTCATGAAGATTTTTGATACTATAATGACTATGTCCTGCTTCACCACCACGAAGATACCCTGTGTTTTCCTGAATTTCATTCCAACATGCAAGGTATTTTTTCTTTTTCAATTTATAGGAAATTTTATATATCCTTGTTGGCAGCCACATCACTGGAAAATGAAAATTAAGACCGATCCAATTATTCCCACATTCTTCCATGCAAGAAATATATATGTTCAACCCTTGTTAAGGCTATTTTTAAGTTATGGTGGTCAAAGGGATCTCTATCTCAAGTTTGTTTTCCTGAGGCATCCCACCTTTCTTTACATCTAGATTGCGCATTTCCTTTAGGAAAATCTCTCACTGCTTGCACCACCTATACAACTTGGAATAGTTTACAACTTATAGTACACTACCATTGAACTCCAATCTCAACTGGGTAACTCAAATTATCTGCATGCATCAATTATTATGGGCTAATTGATTAGCTAACTGGTTGATCACTAAAGATGATTGAAGTTAGATCCCACTACTGGGCCTTCCACTAGTTCCTCTAGTAGTTAGAACTAGTTTAACTAATATTAAATCAAATTAACTTAAATAGATCACTAAAATTAGCAATCAATCATACTGAACTAAAATCAAGTGTCTCCAACTTGAATTAACTAATTTAACTGAGTGACAAGTTCCATGTCACCTCAATTAACTACCTCCAAGTATTCTGCTGAAATTGAAACTCAAATTTTAATCTAGTTTGACCAAGGCAAAGTCAAAACTAGATTTTCTTGTTGCATTTCCAACACACCCTATAAAAGAGAAAGGGATTATTAGATACCGTGATCCCTCATCAATGAAATTGAATTTTCCTCTTGAGAAATTCTTTGTCAAAATATCTACATCTTGTTCCTTTGTAGGAATGTACTCCAACAACATAATGCACCTTTGTACACAATCCCGTAGATGGCCATACTGGATATCCATATGCTTGGATTGATCACGAAATACAGGATTCTCAAAGAGTTTGATACAACTATGATTATCACTGTAAATCATAGTAGGATCCATCATCTAACCAAATATCCCAAAAATAATCTCTCATCCAGATTACCTCACATGATTCTTGATTTACAGCCATGTATTCTACCTTTCTTGAGCTAAGTGCCACATATCTCTGCTTCCTTCTGTACCAAGAAACAACTCTTGACCCAACACTAAAAATTCATCCTTATGTGCTCTTCTTGTCTCATGCACTCCCCACCCAATTGACATTTGTGAAGCATTGTAGCTTCAGTTTCTCTGTCCGTCTGTACCAAAGACCAAATTGAGTAGTGCCTATGAGGTATCTCAACACATGCTTTGCTGCCTTCCAATACAGTTTGGTTGGCTTGACCAATGATTGAATAAGTTGGTTAACTGCATAACACATGTCTAGTCATGTATTCACAAAATACATAAGTGAAACCACAAGCTACCTGTAAATGGTAGCCTCCACTTCCTCACCTGAAGTGGCATCCTCTTTCCCCCAACTTCTTGCTAGATCAGTGTCAATGGTTTGCTACTCTCCATGTGAAACTTCTTCAGTATCTCGTTGGCATACTTATCTTGAGAGATAAAAAGTCCCCATCTCCTTTCCATACTTCCAAACCGAGGAAATAATGTATGTGTCCTATTTCCTTCATCTTGAATTCTCTTGCAAGGTCATCTTTGTAAGAAATGATAAACTTCCCATCACTGGTTAAAATTAAAACATAGACATATAACACAATTATCAATAATTTACCTTCAACAACAATATGATAAAGGTTTGCATCTACTTCACTTTTGGTGAAGCCCAACCCGATAAGATAGCTATCAATCCTAGTGTAGCAAGCACGAGGTGCTTTCTTCAATCCACACAATGCTCAATTGAGTCTGCACACATGTGACTCTCTATAAAAGGTCTCAAAACCTTCTCGTTGTTCAATGTACACCTCTTCCTTAATAATTTCATTGAGGAATGTTGTCTTCACATCCATTTGGTGGATCTTCCATCCCATCTGTGTTGCAAGTGCTAGGATTTATTTGATGGAAGAGTACCTTGCTACTAGAGCAAAGGTCTCCTCACAGTCAATTCCCACCACCTGATAGAACCCCTTGACCACAAATTTGGCCTTGTGTTTCTCTCACTTCATTCTGGTGCTTACTTTTCCTTGTAGATCCATATTGAACCCAAAACTGATTTGTCCTCTGGTCTTGTGACCACTTCCCAAACACTTTTTCTAATAATGGAATCATATTCCTCTAACATAGCATCAACCCATACTAGTGTCTGTACACCTTCCTCGAATGAGGATGACTCAGTTTCTAGAAGCCCACTCATCAAAGCCATGTAGCCAGTGTACCAATCCGATTGCCTCCTCTTCCTACGTTGTGATATGGGTGATCCCACATTCTCTCTAGCATCATGCAATAATCTGTCAGCTTCTCTGGTTCACTTCCTCCCATCTCTGGATGTCTTTGCTTAAGTGGGTGTCTCTACTCTCTGCTCCTCTTCTTGTGGATGATCCACGACTTCCTAAGGTTCTTCCTTTGGAGATAAAAGATCATGATTTGAATTCAACTGAAGCTCCCTCTCAAGAGAACACATCATTTCCTTCTCCTCATCAAACTTCACATTCCTACAAATGAATGTCATCCTAAGGGATGAAAAGTACACACTATAGTTGTGAGGTGTTTCTTTATACCCCACAAATATTCCCAACTCTGTTGTTGGCTCTAGATTTCTCCTTGATTCCTTGGAAACAAGATAGTAAACTAATGATCCAAAGATCCTAGAGTGTGACAAATGTAGTTTCTTCCTTGAAAAAGCTTCTTCTGGTGTACTCATGCCAAGAATCCTATGAGGACTCTTGTTCTGCAAATAGACCATTGTGTTGCATGCTTCAACCAACAAGTGCAATGGTAGGCCTTGGTCATGCAACATCTCCCTTCGTAGCTCCCATAATACTTTTATTCTTCCTCTCGACCATCCCATTCTACTATGGGTTGTGGGGTGTTGTCAACTCTTGTAGAATTCCTTCCTTTGCACATAAATTTTTAAACTCATTCGACACATACTCACCTTCATTATCACTTATGAGAGATTTCACTTTCTATCCAGTTTCTTTCTCAAAAAGTGGTTTAAATTCAATAAAATTGGATAATATATGGTATTTCTTTTGCATGAATAATATACAACACCTCGATGAGAAATAATCTACAAATATAACATAATACGTGTTCTTGGAAGTGGAGGTTGTTGAGAAAGGTACACATACACCAGAGTGGATCCTTTCAAGGACTACATGCACCTTGCTGTTCTAATCATTGAAGGTGGATTTTGTGCACTTCCCCTTGGTTCATCCTTTACATGTATCTCGCTGCTCTAATGAACCTTTTGGGAGGCCTGTAGAAATCTGTTGCATGATCTTCGAAGCGCCATGATGCAAATGCCCAAGTCTCTTATGCCATAATTCACTGATATCTTGGCTTTGCACCTTATCTTCTTTTGTGCTCAATGGTGCAAAGGCTTCCACATCTAATTTGTACATGTTCTTCACATGAACCCTGATCTTGCTTCACTTGTGTTATGGCTTTGTGTCTTAGGAATGATTTCCCTTTACTAAAGATTACATCATAGCCATGATATTCCAACATAGCAACTCAAACAATATTTTTCTTTAGGCCTGGAACATACATGACATCCTTGAGTTTGAGAGGGGATCTAGACTCCCTCTAAGAAGCAACTATATCAATACTGGCCGCGCTATACCTCCCATCATCTCCCATCTTAATCTACATCTGGAGATATTTCTCCTCTAGGTAAATGAAAATATCTGTATTGCTTGTCATATGGAATGAGGCACCACTGTCCAAGTATCAAACACTACCCATCACTATGCTCACCATGCATGTGATGAGGGTAAAATCAAGCTCGAATTGTGAAGCCAAAGCTTCACCTACTGCTCCTACTGAGGGCTTCTTTCCCACCTTCTTATGTAGACACTTTTTGGTATAGTGTCCCAGTTCATGATAGTGAAAGAAATTGATTTTGGACAAGTGTTTCTTCTTGCCCCCTTGACCAGATTCTCCTCTAGATTTGGATTTTTTCCCTTTCCCTTTCCTTTCCTTTGTCTTTGGTGTTCTGCCTTATTTCTTATTGTACCAAATCATACCATAGCCATTCCCAATTTGGTATCTTCTCCCTCCCTTTTATGGAATCTCTGTAGTTATGCCAACTCTTGGGAATGCCTAGAAGTGCTAGGATTACCATATCATCTTTTATAACCGTGACACCAACACTCCCAAGCTCATCACAACATTATGTGAACCTTCTCAGGTACTGTGGTAGTGTGTCAACCTTCTGCATCTTGATATTTTAGAGCTTGTCCTTGAGGGCCAGCTTCCCGTGGTCACTATTGTTCTAGAACAAATCAATATCAATGCTTGCCACATTGCATATAGAGTCTCTCTCCAGTGGATATTAGAGACAATATGGTCTCATACTCCCTCTAATATGATCCTCCTCACCTTGGCTGCACACTTATTTCATTCTGCTAGATCTTAAACATAAGCTATTGGTAGTTTCTGGATATGTTATCTACAAATTCCTTTAATACATTATCTTCTAGAACTGCCTCCATGTAGCAGTCCTTCCAACCAACATAATTCAAGCTTCCCTCAAGGGAATACTCAAGTCTTAGTCCATAGAAGGCCATCCTGCTAACTCTGAATAATTGATCCTAGAAATTTGATCCTCGTGCAAAAACAACTTCAAATTCTCTTCTCTACAGTGAATCCTACTCTGATACTATGTAGAAATTCTATGTAGAATCAAAATTACTCATGTAATTTACTAAAACATAAGACTCAAATCTACTCTACTCATCTCTGGAAAGCGTTTGAAAATCAAAAACACATATCATAAATATGCATCAAGATTCAACACACATAAACAAATATTTATATAGGGGAAAACAACTGCTCAAAACCCCTTCATATATGTATTACATTAATCAAAGAATAGAGAAGAAATACAATGCTTTCTCAAGCTTGAGCAACCTCTGCACTTGTGTAGTCTTTCTCACTACCTCACAGACTGAATCTAGCCAACACTTAACCAATTTATCAACCTACCAAGCTTCTATTTCCTTGAATTGTTCCTTAAGGAATTAAGCCCCAATTAATTAGGAAATTCCTCGATCTGGATTGCGTAATTTCTTTAGGCCAATCTATGACTGCATGTACCACTTGTACAACTCGGAATAGTTTACAACTAATAACACACTACCCTTGAACTCCAATCTCAATTGGGTAACTCAAATTATCTTCATGCATTAATTATTCTGGGCTGATTGATTAGTTAACTGGTTTATCACTAAAGCTGACTAAAGTCACACCCCACTACTGGACCTTCCACTAGTTCCTTAAGTAGTTAGAACTAGTTTAACTAACAATAACTCAAATTGACTTAAATAAATTGCTAGAAATTAATTGAACTGTACTCAAGTGTCTCCAATTTGAATTAATTGAGTTAACTGAGTGAAAAGTGCCATGTCACCTCAATTAACTACCTCCAAGTATTCCGCTGAAATAGAAATTTGAATTTTAAGCTAGTTTGGCCAAGGAAAAGTCAAAACTAGATTTTCTTGCTGCATTTTTAACATTAACACACTTATTTTGCAATTCTAGTGCGGTTTCTTGGTCCTCTAGATCATCCCCATATAACAATGAAATTTAGGTGAGACCCTCTCCTCCCTACACTAGGGCTACTTCTTGTATGTAATCATGGATGTTGATTTATGTTTCCATCCCTACATTCGACACATCCCCGATGTGGGTTTCCTTCATTACCTCTGGTGGTTCATGTGTATTAGTAGAGGAAACCTCCTCAACTAGTTCTTCTGTGTCAACAAGGTGGTCAAATCCTTGTTCTATGAATCCTTATTCCATGAATCCTTGTTCCATTAATACATCCTATATATTCTCTTATATAGCATAAGGAGAAACTCCATCCACTGTTTTTTTTTGTAACAACGGGGAGGGTTTCAGGAAGTGTAGCAACATGGGCTCACTTTGTCTTCTTCTTCTTAGCTATTGGCATCATTGTCGGGTGCTTCCTGTATCTTCTGAATATTTTGGTGGTAGGTTTACTCCCCAATATTCCTACATCATCATCATCTTGCTCATCTTATTTTTGTGGGGAATCAGTAACAGAATCCTCAAGACCCCTTGTAATTTGAACACTGGGTGACTTGTTTTCTATATGACAAGGTTTTGTGGGAATTGTTGTAGTCGTGAGGTCATGAGGTGGAGTTGCATCTGCCGTGGAATCCTCTAACATGGTAGCAACATCTACATGCAATGGCCAGCTAGCTATTTCATCCCAAGTTCTCCCTTCATTTTGTAGCAGACTAACCACCAAAATTTTCATGAGGCCATGGTGGGTCAGGGTTTCTGATGGACGCTTAGATTTATTTATCAATTGGGCCATATGATCTAGGGTTTTTGCAAGAAAGTAGGGCATGTTAACCAACTTGCCATGATGCAAGTTGTCTAACAACAAGATATGTTGTAGATAAAGAACTACATACCTCCCTTCACACGTGAAAAATATCTTGACAAGGAATGCAACATTAGCCTAGGATTTTGGTAATGACTTCCTATCAAATCTTGTGCCTTTCTTCGCCAACCTTTCACTGGCCTCAAGGACTTGTCATAAAATATCAGGTTGAGTTTTCTGGGGGGCATATCATTATTCTCCCATCAAGGGTAACCCTGTTGCTTCTACAATTTATTCTTCTATCGCATGCACCACTATCCCTGCTACCTCATATTTTCCTTCCCTGAAATGCATGACAGATTTTAGATTTATCCCATTGTCATACCCGTGGAATTTGTGAATATACTACATCAAAATACCCTATTCAAAAAATTATCTACCATGTTGATATTCCTATAGTAATTCTTTGATAGGTTCTCTACAAATTCTTGCGCCTCCCATCTTTAATCATAGTTCAGAGAGGTTATGGCTGTGTTTGGAAAGTGGAACAGTTTGAATGGGGGATAGAGACAATAAATGGAAGAGGAAATTCTAATGCATTTCATTATCATGCTAGCTAATAATGTAATAATGTGGAGGCACTTAATGCATATGTCATTTTGCATCAAACGTGCCTTGTTGCTATGCTTGCAGGAGATTCCCCTTGTACACAGTCAAGAGTTTCTACAACAAAAATCACTAGAATGGAAGGGCGATAGGAATCGAGAATTGCAACAACTAATGTAATTGATTTCTGTCCCTAATTCATTATCATGATAAGCCAAAATTTAAATTTGGTTGATGTTCAAGTTTGTGAACATCAACCAAATTTAAATTTTGAATCCATGTTATATCACCTTCTCTATTATGAGTCCATGTTCTCGAGTTGCCTGTTCATTTGAAATCCCTTGCACCCTAAGATAGAGTCCAATTTCAAAGCAAATTCAACCCAATGTGCATATAACCAGATCAACAAAGGTCGACATTGCCCACATTTAAGAGCAATAGTAAGTAGTGTTGTTCTTTGGTGTTTTCCTTGTTTGTTCTGGGTTGGTTTTTAAATTTATGTAGACAATACTATGTGAAAGGAAAACACAATGGTCTATTCTGGAAAGGAAATGTCGATGGTGGGTTTCTTTTTTTATTATATGCAAATAATACTATGTGAAAGGAAAACACCTTATTGTTATGGAAAGGAAATATCAATGATGTGTTGCTTTTTAAATTTATGCAAACAATACTGTATGAAAGGAAAACATATCTTACTTTTTGAAATTTCATTATGGATTATTTTTTAATTTATGCAGACAATATTGTAATATTTGACGAGTTCCCTAGTAGAAAGAGGAGATCCTTACAAAATGTTTAGTTTTCAAGCATTGGGAATTCACTAGTAAAGAAACCCAAGATTTTAACAAAATGGATTTTTTATGCCATATTTAGGCCATGTTTAATATATGTCTGCATTCCCCGCATTTTTTGGATATCAGACTAAAAATTGCAAACATAGATAAGTTATTTTCACAAGGATGGATAAAATGACTACTTGTGATGCTATTGATGCTTGAACAAAATGAATGCTTCTAGTTATTCCTCTGAATATCTAACTATCTAAAAGATGCTTCTCTATGAAGAGGTTTTAGATTTTGCTGGTCATTAGATTGCATATCGATTAATAATTGGTGCAATATAGTATCCAAAAATTAATTTCCAAAAATCCACTCGTTCATTGTTGCAACAATAAACTATTTCACTGCTGCAGTAGCTCACTTGTTCACAACGACGACAACTCATGATTGTAGAAACTTGTTGGTTCAACTTTGTAGAAAATCATTGGTTCACCTTTGTAGTTACTTACTCGTTCAAATTTGTAGCAACTCGCTTATTGTGGGTCACTATTGTAGAAACTTTATGGGTCATCGTTGCAGCAACTTGCTGGGTCACCATTTTAGCAACTTTATCGGTCACAAAATGGTAAAGCAAGGCAAATGGGAAACGACCATTGTTGTTTCGGTGCAACACCCTAAAGAAAAAATCATATTTTCTAGAAAGGATTTAGATTGGTTTGAAGTACATGGAAATAACATGGATATTGATTGGATTGCAAAAATCCCTTCATGTAGAATTTTTGACTTTATTAGAGGAGAGGAAATGAACCCATATGCTCCATGTTCTTTCATCCGGGTACAAAACAAATGCCCAAGCTCAAGGCCTACTTCTTACATGCGATATGAAGTGTAAGTTGTTTAGAGATGCATTGTTTAGATGTTGGTATTAACAATGCTTTATCATTTGTCATATGTATTGACCTTTCAAACATTTTTATGTAGCTATGCTTGTTCATATGGCCCCAAGGATAGAGGAGGAGAAAATGAAATGAAATGAAGATCCTCATTTGTGAAAAATATGGGTTTCCAATGCCATTTCATTATAAAAGTTATGGTTTAAATCCCGACATAGAGATAATAACATATAACATGTATGAGCATGAAGATAGCTAAGGATGGCCTTGTCATGGCCACCCTGAAACTTCGAGTGATGATAGGTCAATTTTGAGTGATTTTAGGTCCCTGCTTCAACCAAAGTTATTAAGGGATATGATTTCCTATGTAGAGAGTTGTTTCTTGTTATAAGTGTTGATTGACTCGGTTTGTAAAATGCAAGTTAAGAAATATGTTGACATGGATTCCATAGCTCAATATAGGGATTTATTTTTGTGCAAGGAAGATTTTGTTAACATGTATAATTGTCTAATGAAATGATGGTATCAATTGCTTAAGAAGGATGAAATGAGTGTGAACCTTTGGTATAAAAAAAACTAGGATGAATTTTTCTTTTATCAAAAGGAAAATGGTGGACATATTCCTTTTATAGTTGGAATTCAAACGAAGTGGCTATTAGAGACCATGGTCAAGCTATTAAATAATATCTTAATAGCCATGGATTCAACAATCAACACTAATAAATATGGGGTGAGTGTATTAAGAATGATTAATCTAGTACAATAATTTGATTTGTAGTGATTGATAACGATTAATGAGCTAAAGTTGACTTCATATGTTTTTTTGATTGTGATAGTATCACTTGTACACACCTGTGGTGTTTGATGAGCAATAAAGTGGGGTTCCAGTTGAATGGGTGGTAGCATCACGTAATGCATCACAAGACATTTCATTAAGGTTGGAGGACCTCATGCATAAGTGTCACCAAGTTGATCATAATTGGAAAGTTAATGCCTTCATGGTTGATGATGCATTGGCTGAAAGAAGTGTTTTAAGGTAACTTCAATCTTCTTATTTTACAGTAAAACTTGTATTTATTCTAAGAAAAACACACTTGAAATGAATTTAATGTGGTAGGAGAATCACAAGGTGCAATGTTATCTTGTGTGTTTGGCATGTACATTGAGCATGGATAAAAAAATATCAATTGATTGATCAATAGTCTATAAATAACAAAATATGTGTTTAGTGATTTGGGTTCGATTATGAGAGATTGTTCCAGTGATGAAGTGAGCATTGAAATTGATGCATTCTTCAACAAATTTGATAATGAGGTGAAGTTCTTAGAATATCTCCACAAGAACTGGGTTGTTAGTGACAATATTTCTAAGTTCATAAACTGTTTCTTACATTTCTCTTTTTGGTTTTCATATGAATGAAATATCTTCATAAACCCAAATTTTCTGCAACTAGGGATGTGGGTAAAAGGCTTTCAGGATTTTCCCCATGAAATTAGGAGACAAACAATGCTATGGATTCATATCACTGTTACCTAAAGACAAAATTTCTATATGATAGAAGAAAAAAATGTGCTCATAGGATGGATTGGTTGATATATATTCTTCTAACAAATGTTGAACCATGTTATCAGTTTAAGGAAATTATAAAAAAGGAAGGATATTTAAATAATTACAACAACGAAAAACATTTTGAATCATCAATGGAAAAAGAAAAAATAATTCTAGATAGTGATTGCAACCCCCATGAGAGAATGTCTCATGCTTTTTGGGTGAGGATTCAATCTAATCCTAATAACAAATATCTTGTCACTTGTCATCGCACTAATTTCATAACTTGTGATTGCCCATGATCTATTCGTGGCAACATTTGCAAGCATGCCATAAAGGTGGGTTGGCTGAGTTCTCATTCAATGGATTAAAACCAATTACTAAATCATCATACCAAAACTTATTCATAAAATGGCCTTCCTGAGATAAATATAGAGGCACTAGATCATAGTGAAGTGCAAACACAATTGCAATGGATAGTCGCAATGCTGATGTAAATGTTAAAGGACTTGAGTTGGTAAAAGAGGAAAATAGGATTTATTTGACTACTTAGACCTGCTTCGAAACAATCCTCCCACTACTTTGATCAAGAACGCATATTTGATTGCTTTAGTTAAAAAAATGTTGGATGACACCAACAATATTTAGATTATGGATTATGACTTCATGTGTGGGTTGGGTGCTTTTGAGTCATCTTTGAAGAGGAAGAAAAGTTTCCTAAGCCCAAAAAAGAGAAGAAAAACACGCAAATATCATACAATATTGGAAATTGATTTGAATATCATTGCAGAGGAAGATGAACCATTTTAGTTTGAACAACTCAATAAGCGAGGTTGTCCTCGCTCCAACAATGCAACATTTTCCAGGTTTGTTTTGATATATTTGTTTTCAATTTGATTTTAATATTTATTAGTGTATTACATGTATTTAATGTATTATTGTTGTGTTTAATATGTTCATGTATGTTTTATAGGTGGTGAGGCTATGTTTGTTGATTTGGGAAATTTGTCCCAATTGTCAATTAAGTTCAGTAAATAACTCCATGCATATAGATTCAGTGTTCTAATACATTGATTATTTAGTATGTTATGTAAGATAAGTTTCATGGAATTGTTCTATACTTGCTTTATGCTTGCATACATTGGTGTCTCGTGAATCTAATATCCAAATTGAAATGAAAGCAACAAAATGTAACAAAATTTGCAACAACAAAATTTAACCTAATTGAAGCAAAAAGGAAAACATGTAAAAAACGATTTTACCAATATTTGGTAATTTCTAACTGTTAATGTTCATATATTAATGGAGAATAATAGATATTACAACAATAGATATTCTGCATCTACTGTCTATGACTTGCCACAACAATGGCAATGAGTGTCAACAACTATGAGCGAGTGAGTGTAAGCAATAGTGAGGGGGAAATGCCAACAACGATGAGGGATTGAATGTCAGCAATGGTGATTTAGTGAATGTCAGTGACAAAACATCAATCAATATGAATTTGAGCTTGAAGGGGGAAATTCATGAAGATTTTTGAAACTATAATGGCTATGTTCTCCTTCACCACCATGAAGATACCTTGTGTTTTCCCAAATTTCAATCCAACATGCAAGGTATTCTTTCTTTTTCAATTTGTAGGACATTTTATATATCCTTGTTGGCAGCCAGATCACTGGAAAATGAAAATTAAGACCGATCCAATTATTCCCACATCCTTCCATGCAAGAAATATATATTTTCAACCCTTCTTAAGGCTATCTTTAAGTTATGGTGGTCAAAGGGATCTCTGTCTCAGGTTTGTTTTCCTGAGGCATCCCACCTTTCTTTACATCTAGATTGTGCAATTCCTTTAGGAAAATCTCTCATTTCTTGCACCACCTGTACAACTTGGAATAGTTTACAACTTATAGTACACTACCATTGAACTCCAATCTCAACTGGGTAACTCAAATTATCTGCATGCATCAATTATTATGGGCTAATTGATTAGCTAACTGGTTGATCACTAAAGATGACTAAAGTTAGACCCCACTAATGGACCTTCCACTAGTTCCTCTAGTAGTTAGAACTAGTTTAACTAAGATTAAATCAAATTAACTTAAATAGATCGCTAAAATTAGCAATCAATCATACTGAACTAAAATCAAGTGTCTCCAACTTGAATTAACTGAGTTAACTGAGTGACAAGTGCCATGTCACCTCAATTAACTACCTCCAAGTATTCTGCTGAAATTGAAACTCAAATTTTAATCTAGTTTGACCAAGGAAAAGTCAAAACTAGATTTTCTTGTTGCATTTCCAACACACCCTATAAAAGAGAAAGGGATTATTAGATACCGTGATCCCTCATCAATGAAATTGAATTTGCCTCTTGAGAAATTCTTTGTCAAAATATCTTCATCTTGTTCCTCTATAGTAATGTACTCCAACAACATAATGCACCTTTGTACACAATACCGTAGATGGCCATACTGGATATCCATATGCTTGGATCGATCATGAAATACAAGATTCTCAAAGAGTTTGATACAACTATGATTATTACTGTAAATCACAATAGGATCCATCGTCTGACCAAATAAACCAAAAATAACATTTCTCATCCAGATTTCCTCACATGATTCTTGATTTACAACCATGTACTCTACTTTTCTTAAGTTGAGTGCTACATATGTCTGCTTCCTTTTGTACCAAGAAACCATTGCTGACCCAACACTAAAAATTCATCCTTATGTGATCTTGCTGTCTCATGAACTCCCCGCCCAATCGACATCTATGAAGCGTTGCAGCTTCAGTTCCTCTGTCTGTCTATACCAAAGACCAAACTGAGTAGTGCCTATGAGGTATCTCAACACATGCTTTGCTGCCTTCCAATACAGTTTGGTCAATGATTGAATAAGTTGGTTAACTGCATAACACATGTCTAGTCATGTGTTCACAAAATACATAAGTGAAACCACAAGCTACCTATAAATGGTAGCCTCCACTTCCTCACCTGATGTGGCATCCTCTTTCCTCCAACTTCTTGCTAGAGCAGCGTCCATGGATTTGCTACTCTCCATGTGAAACTTCTTTAGTATCTCATTGGAATACTTACCTTGAGAGATAAACAGTTCCCCATCTCCTTTCCATACTTCCAAACCAAGGAAATAATGTATGAGTCCCATTTCCTTCATCTTGAATTCTCTTGCAAGATCATCTTTGTAAGAAATGATAAATTTCTCATCATCGGTTAAAATTAAAAGATAGACATATAACACAATAATTAATAATTTACCTTCAACAACAATATGATAAAGGTTTGCATCTGATTCACTTTTGGTGAAGCTCAACCCGATGAGATAGCTGTCAATCCTAGTGTAGCAAGCACGAGGTGCTTTCTTCAATCCATACAACGCTCGATTGAGTCTGCATACATGTGACTCTCTGTAAAAAGTCTCAAAACCTTATCGTTATTCAATGTAAACCTCTTCCTTAATAACTTCATTTACGAATGGTTTCTTCACATCCATCTAGTGGATCTTCCATCCCATCTACACTGCAAGTGCTAGGATTTATTTTATGGAAAAGTACCTTGCTACTGGAGGAAAGGTCTCCTCTCAGTTAGTTCCCACCACCTGAGAGAACCCCTTGACCACAAATTTGGCCTTGTGTTTCTCTCACTTCCTTTTGGTGCTTAATTTTCCTTGTAGATCCATCTTGCACCCACCACTGATTTGTCCTCTAGTCTTGGGACCACTTCCCAAACACTGTTTCTAATAATGGAATCATATTCCTCTAACATAGCATCAACCCATACTAGTGTCTCTATAGATTCCTCGAATGAGGATGACTTAGTCTCTAGAAGCTCACTCATCAAAACCATGTAGCCAGTGTACTGATCCGATTGCCTCCTCCTCCTACGTTGTGATATGGGTGATCCCACATTCTCTCTGGCATCATGCAACAATCTGTTAGCTTCCCTGGTTCACTTCCTTCCATCTTTGGATGTCTTTGCTTAAGTGGATGTCTCTACTCTCTGCTCCTCTTCTTATGGATGATCCACGACTTCCTAAGGTTCTTCCTTTGGAGCTAGAAGATCATGATCTGAATGCAATTGAATCTCCTTCTCAAGGGAACACGTCATTTCCTTCTCCTCATCAAACTTCACATTCCTATGAATAACCGTCATCCTAAGGGATGAAAAATACATAGTATAGTTGTGAGGTGTTTCTTTATACCCCTTAAATATTCCCAACTATGTTGTTGGCTCTAGATTTCTCATTGATTCCTTGGAAACAAGATAGTAAACTGATTATCCAAAGATCCTGAAGTGTGACAAATGTAGTTTCTTCCCTGAAAAAGCTTCTTTTGGTGTACTCATGCCAAGAATCTGATGAGGACTCTTGTTCTCCAAATAGACCATTGTGTTGCATGCTTCAACCAACAAGTGTAGTGGTAGGCCTTGGTCATGCAACATCTCCCTTGCAGCTCCCACAATACTTCTATTCTTCCTCTCAGCCATCCCATTCTGCTATTGGTTGTGGGGTGTTGTCAACACTTGTCAAATGCCTTCCTTTTCACATAATTTTTTAAACTCATTTGACACATACTCACCTTCATTATCACTTATGAGATATTTCACTTTCTATCTAGTTTCTTTCTCAAAAAGTGGTTTAAATTCAAAAAAATTGAAGAATATATGGTCTTTTTCTGCATGAATAATATACGACACCTCGATGAGAAATCATCTACAAATATAACATAATACCTGTTCTTGGAAGTGGAGGTTGTTGAGAAAGGTACACATACATCAGAGTGGATCCTTTCAAGGACTGCATGCACCTTGCTATTTTGATCATTGAAGGTGGATTTTGTGCACTTCCCCTTGGTTCATCCTTTACATGTATCTTGCTGCGCTAGTGAACCTTTTGGGAGGCCTTTATAAATGTGTTGCATGATCTTCAAAGTGCCATGATGCAAATTACCAAGTCTTTTATGCCATAATTCACTGATATCTCGACTTTTCACCTTATCTTATTTTGTGCTTAATGGTGCACAATCTTCCACATCTAATTTGTACATGTTCTTCACATGAACCCTGATCTTTCTTCACCTGTCTTATGGCTATGTCTCTTAGGAATGATTTCCCTTTACTGAAGATTACATCATAGCCACGATATTCCAACATAGCAACTCAAACAATATTTTTCTTTAGGCCTGGAACATACATGCCATCCTTGAGTTTGAGAGGGGAGCCAGACTCCCTCTGAAAAACAATTGTATCAATATTGGTTGTGCTATACCTCCCATCATCTCCCATATTAATCTGCATCTGGAGATATTTCTCCTCTGGGTCAATGAAAAATTCTCTATTTCCTGTCATATGGAACGAGGCACCACTGTCCAAGTATCACACACTAGCCATCACTATGCTCACCATGCATGTGATGAGGGTGAAATCAATATTGAATTGTGAAGCCAAAGCTTCACCTACTACTCCAGCTGAGGGCTTCTTGCCCGCCTTCTTGTGTAGACACTTGTGGTATAGTGTCCTAGTTCATGATAGTGAAAGAACTTGATTTTGGACAAGAGTTTCTTCTTGCCCCCTTAACCAGATCCTTCTCTAGATTTGGATTTATTCCCTTTCCCTTTCTTTTCCTTTCCAGCCAAGGCACAATTACCCTCATCATCACACTTGGATGACGTTTTGTCTCTGGTGTTCTGCCTTATGTCTTATTGTACCAAATCATACCATAGGCATTCCCGATTTGGTAGCTTCTCCTTCCCTTTTATGGAATCTTGGTAGCTATGCCAGCTCTTGGAAATGCCTAGAAGTGCTAGGATTACCAAATCATCTTTTATAACTGTAACACCAACACTACTCCCAAGCTCATCACAACATTGTGTGAACCTTCTCAAGTACTATGGTAATGCGTCAAACTTTTGCATCTTGATATTTCAGAGCTTGTGCTTGAGGGCCAGCTTCCTGTGGTCACTATTGTTCTAGAACAAATCAATGACAATGCTTGCCACATTGCATACAAAGTCTCTCTCTAGTGGATATTAGAGACAATATGGTCTCACACTCCCTCTAATATGATCCTCCAATACCCTAAGTGCAAAACCCAAGGAGAAAACCCCTAGGTGCATTGTCTAGGAGAAAACCCTAAGTGCAAAACCCTATGTGAAAATCCTTGCATTGTTAAAGATGATAACCCTCAGTAAGGAAACCCTAGAATTTCTTGTTGAAGATGAAAACATTAGGTGCATTGAAAATCCCTTATTAAAGAAAGCCCTAATATGCATTGATGAAACACTAAGATGACCTAATCAATGTATGCATGAATAAATCCCTAAATTAATATGATAAGTGCATGAAATCATAAGTATTAAAGATTTCCTTACCCTAATGGATGAAGAAAACATATGGAGAAACCCTAGCGTGAAAATTTACCTAGCAAGACAATGTCATAAAGCATATATTAGAAGCACTAAAATTGTCCAAAGCATGTCAAAATTATGGAAAAACCCTAGCTACAAGTTCAAAACCCTAGCAACAAGTTCAAAACCCTAAGTGAAAAACCCTAGGCACATTGTCTAGGAGAAAAGCCTAAGTGAAAAACCCTAGGTGCAAACCCCTATGCGCATTGTCTAGGAGAAACCATAAGTGAAAAGCCCTAGGTGAAAACCCTTGCATTGTTAAAGATGATAACCCTGGGTAATGAAACCCTAAGATTTCTTTTTGAAGATGAAAACCCTAGGTGCATTGAAAATCTCTTGTTAAAGCAAGCCCTAATAATATGCATTGATGAAACCCTAAGATGACCTCAGCTGAATGAATATGGTAAGTGCATGAAATCCTAAGTATTAAAGATGCCCTTACAGTAATGGATGAATAACACATGTGAAGAAACCATAGCATGAAAGTTTACCTAGCAATACAATGTCATAGAGCATATATAAGAAGCACTAACATTGCCTAAGGCATTTCAATAAAAAAAATCTTAGCTACATGATGCCATTGATCCATGAAAGAAAACCCTACAATAGGGTTGTTATGGAAAACACTCATATGATGAATGGAAAATGAAAATTTCCAACTATAGAAATAATTTCTTAGAATAAAATATTATACCAAGTTGTAGAAGACATTATGCCCTTTCCAACGAGTATATTGTTTCCTCCAAACTCCTCATAACTTGAGAGAAAATGAATTTACAATTCATAAATAATTTTGAGCTAGTCGACATGAGCCTACATAAGTCAACCCTCTTCAACAGACATGTCTCTTCATTGAGGGAATTTTGTATAAAGTGTGAATACTCATTTTAACGATCAATGCAACTGCAAATAAACAAAAAGAAATATAGAGGAGAAAGGTGTAGAATGGTTCACATCTTGTGAACTAGAAAAGTCTAAGAAAGAAAGAGAGTAAAGGTTCTTGGTGGAATTTTTCTGTGGTTATACTTATGTAAGGGCTATTTCCTTTTATTATTGCATATCCAATTTTTGTGGTGGACAAAAATACCTCATTATATGGAGAAGACAATCTAGACCTATAGGAGACCTCCATTTCGCTTGAAAATGAGACATTTGAAAAGTCATTGAATTTCACATTGTATTATTCCTCTGCAATTTTAGATTGTGTCTCTATGAAATTTGAGACTGTGGTATCTCTCTACAACCTGGGCCATCTCAACACACTTTAGACCTATGCAAAAATAAACCTCTATACCCTTGGATATTTGGAACTTTGAGTGTTGGAATTTTTGTTGTAGAGATAATCTCGGGAGCAGTAAATTGTTGCAAACCTTGATTGGAAATTTGAAGAAGTATTGAAGGCATTCTAAGGCCTCGCTTTGTAACATATTTTGAAATAATTTTAGACTTCAAGTATTATGTTTGGAACCTATATTGTCTTTAAGAATGTAACTAGTGTTAGCCTTCATAGTTGTACTTGAGTCATGATGTAATATATTTATCAAAATAAAGAAAAATAAATTGTATTATTACTAAATTTGACCTATTAAAGCATGGATTTCATGCTTGGGTCAATTATTTTTTAGTCAAATCCTCCATTGTAGGATTCTAGGGTTTGTGTCAAGTGTCCTTTTCCATGTCATAATGTAAAGAATGCTTCTTGGGATTTATTTGTCAAAGAATAAACTTATTTTATTGTAAAATATGTCAATTAGGCCTCCTCCACGAAGTCGGCCTCAAAACTAGACAAGTAAGCCTAAAATGGGTAGAGGGTCACTATATAAAGGCAACAACTCGACCCACTCACAACAAGTTTGATTTGCAGTTACTGGGCCAAGAAAAAGTGTGAAATTCAAGGAAGAAGGAGAAAAAGGATAACGAAGAGGAAGGAGGACTCTTTCAAGCATAAAATTCGAAATGATCTCTCTCGTTCTCACATGTGTGAAGTTTTGCAGCTTCTAGAATGGGGCCAAAATTTTATAGTAACTAGGGGGCCAAAATTCTACAATAGGGGGTCGAAATTTTGTAACTCAGAAGTTGAATTGTTGGATTGTTGCTGGGCTGAAGCTGCTAGATAAGAAGATACTACTACATCATCTTGGAAGTCTTACTTGGTGGATGAGGAAGGTTTATTGGTCTAGGGTCTTGGTCCATCTAAATTTGAATTACTAAAGGAAGATTTCTTGACTAGGTTTTCCCCTATATAGGGGTTTTAGCCCTGGCTATACACCTAGATATGGTGTCCCTGATATTCATATTTTTCTTTCAATAATTTCTTGATGAAACAAAGATAAAATAAAAACATAAGAATATTTAATAATCATAAGAATATCACAATTAATTATCAACATAAGAATATCACAATTAATTATCAACATAAGAAAATATTTTTGCCTTTCTGATTTTCTAACATGTTTTGTAGAGCTAAGGTGAAGAAGAAGGAAAAATGTAGGTTAAAAGGATCTATTGAGGAAAAAGGAGATTAAGAAAAGGGTCATTAAGGAAAAGGGATCATATAAAGAGACAAGCCAACTATCTATAAGAACTATGAAAAACCAAATGAAGGGAGAAAAAAAATTAGAAGGGGCCTCCGACTACAGGGCCTGGAAAAAGAGAATATACATCATTCTTGAAAAGAACAAAGTTTTATATCTTGTTGAAGGAAATGTCAAGAAGCCACTAATGAATCAAGTGATGCAGAGAAAGCGAAGTTTTGAGAAATTGAAATCATGACTATCAATCTCATAATAGATGGAGTTAATCATAACCTAATTCCATACATATCCAACATAAATTTTTCTCAAGAAATGTATCAGGCCCTCTCCAATTTATTCACAATTAAGAAAACTGGTTAAATAACAAGCCTCAAGAATGATCTAAGAATTGTTAAGATGACAAATGATGATACAATTTCATCATATTTTATAAGGATATATATAATCATAGGTGAACTCCAAGAAATAGATGAAGTTGTCCTAGAAAATGAGCTAATAATTACTCCCCTTCTAGGACTACCAAAATCTTGGAGTGCCTTTGCATCAGGACTTAATGGTTGGAAAGATACATTAAAATTTGAACAAATATGGAATGCATGTAGTCAAGAAGAAGCTAGAATATTGTTAGTAAATAATAGGAAGGAGGATGAAGAAGAAAACACCTCAAATGCCTATTCTTCTGATCACAAGAAGAATGAAACCATTCAAGAAGTTCAAAGGACCAAAGAAGAAAATGGGCCTATCCAAAGTTGAATGTTACAACTACCATAAGATGGGCCATTGCAAGAGTCATTGTCCCGAGAATCCAAGGAATAAGAAAAGAGAAAGAGAATATGCAAATGTTGCTAATGAAGGACCACCAAAGAAGAACAAGACTAAAGAAGCATTGAAAATCAACCAATTCTACTACTAAGTCCTCCCTTTCACATATCCTCCTGTGGTTTTCTATTGTATGTTTTGAATTTCATTTATGTTTTGATTTCTAAAATTTGTAGGTATAACATGTTGTGTTAAGACATTTCTGAATTATTTTTATAAATTATAGGTATCCCTCAAATATTGGATTAAGAGGGAGCCAACATCATTTACCAAATAATAGGTAACTTGTTCCTTGTTTCATCTTTTCATATTTAGTTTCTTCCCCACATTAAGTTTTGACTATATTATATGCTAATAACCTGTTCTTCACGACTTTCCTTGGTAGGAAAAGCTTGTAGAATGCACAAAGGCTATGGAAGAGACCTCAAAGGATAAACTTGAAGCATGAAATAAGTTCTAAAAGTCCATCAAGAATTGACGTCCTACAAGGTTTTTTAAGAAACATCTCAAGGTATGTATTAGTCAACAAACTTTGTTACAAAGTTCTCTTCATATAAAGGCACAATCATTCTTCTTTTAATTTTTCTCTACATTACTAACTTTGTTAGGTCTAGGGTTTTTAATTGTAAGAGATTCTTGCTTGGGTCATTGATCATTAGATTAAATCTACCCTCATTATGTTATCATTCTTATGGAACCATAAAAGGTTCTCTATAAAATCATAACCTAAGGGAGTGTCAATATTGATTATGAAACACTCATCTACTTAGGGTTGATGATGAAGTATAGAAATATTATTTTCTTGATGCTTAGAGTTTTGGTATAGAAACCCAAGTCCTTTAGGGTTTGCTGTTAATGTTCTATAATCATAGATATTTAGGGTTTGGTAAAATATGGTTTATGAGAAAAACCCTTGTGATGTCTATAGTAAGATTCTAGGGATGAAACCTTAGGTGAGTATTTGTTTGTCTAATCAAAACCCTAGTCTTGTCAAAATTGTTAAATATCTAACTTTGTTGTATTAATGTTTGTGTCCTAGGTTTACCTAGTAGATATTGTTGTGATTTTATAGTGCATGATTGTAAACTCCTAGATATGTATATGCGAGTATGCTGACCTATTTGTTGTTACTCATTTTTTAGCTTATAAATTCTAGAGTTTGAAACAATGTCCTAGTAAAGATTGATGTTCCAGGACTTGATGATATTATTAATATGTTTTGATTTTGATGATGAAAATATAGGGTTTGCAACAAGCCCTAGTAGAGTCTAATTATTATTTCATTATATATCTAATGCTTTGAGTCACAAAGGTGGAATCTAGGGTTTACACGAATATGAGTTTGATTGAGTTTCTTTAAGCATTAATAGTATGATTTGGGGTTTATAAGAATAATCCCAGCATAAGATTGAGGATTTGAAGGTACACAACCTTCAAGTTAATAAAGATGATAAGAATGATGAAGGAAGATGACCTTGATATTGTAAGAAAGAATGAAGGCATAAAAGGTTCTATGATATTATAGAAGAATACAGTAGTTTATCTCCCTAAGTTAAGAGGGAGCATGGATAAAAGGAATGATATATATCCCTAAGAAAGAGGGAGGGAATGCTCTGACAATGAAATATTAGTTGAGAAAGTACTAAGGATATATTTGGTGTTGAAACAAGAAGGAGAGAGCTTCTGATAAAATTATACATAACTTGATGATATTGGCAGCATCCAAATGGTTAAGGACATCGAAGGTTTGTCTTTACATATTTGTATGTTTGAAAGTTTATTATTAATTGGGGTTTGTGTTTGTACAAGTAAAATCTCTCCGTAAGAAGGTCAAAGCATGCTTGGACAAGTGATATATCTAGTTTATTAGGGATATTTGAAGCAACTAATGGTGGATGCTTGGGAGGACATTTGGCCAGCATGTGTTTTGATGTCTAGATCCTAAAGAAAGAGGGTAACATTGGTCATAGAGATCTGACCTTGGATACACACCTAGATCCTTGGGTTAAGGGTTAGCGAGTAAGCCTGATGGTACATAGACTGACTGAAATCTTGAGTCCATCTTAGTCTCATATAGATAGATAACCATGATCAGGTATCTAGTTTAGGGCACTGAGTGTGTCAGAACTCTTTCTAGTTCATTTTGGAGATCTTCCATGCACCCTTCATATATAGGTAATAATGAATACCTCCCTAGTTAACAGGGAGTGTTGAAGATTGTATCTAGTGTCGATCTTCATAATTGTACTTGAGTCATGATTTAATATATTTATCAAAAGAAAGATTTTTTTTTTTAATTAATAAAATTAACTTATTAAAGCATGGGTTTCATTCTTGGGTCAATTATTTTTAGGTCAAAGCCTCCATTGCATGCTTCTAGGGTTTGTGTTAAGTATCCTTTTCCATGTCATAATGCAAAGAATGCTTCTTGGGATTTATTTGTCAAAGAAGAAATTTATTTTATTGTAAAATATGTCAATTAGGCCTCCTTCACTAAGTTGGCCTCAAAAATGGGCAAGTCAGCCTAAAATGGGTAGCATGATCACTATACAAAGGCAACAACTTGACCTCATTTGTCACTCACTCACAACAAGTTCGATATGCAGTTGTTAGGCCAAGAAAAAGTGAAAAATTCAAGGAATAAGGAGAAGAAGGATAACAAAGAAGGAGGAGGACTATTTAAAGCATAAAATTCAAAATTCTCTCTCTTTTTCCCACATGTGTGAAACTCTGCAGTGCCAAAATTCTGTAGTAACTCGGAGGCCAAAATTCTGCTACAGGGGGTCGAAATTTTGCAATTGGGAAGTCAAATTGTTGGATTGTTGTTGGGCTGAAGCTTTTGGATAAGAAGAGTCTACTACATCATCTTGGAAGGCTGACTTGGTGGAGGAGGAAGGTTTATTAGTATAGGGTCTTGGTCCATCTCAGTTTGAATCACTGAAGGAAGAGTTCTTGACTAGGTTTTCCCCTATATAGCGGCTTTAACCCTGTTTGTCTGCCTACATCTAGTGTCCTTGATCTTCATATTTTTCTTTTGATAATTTTTTGATGAAAAAAAGATAAAATAAGAACATAAGAATGTCACAATTAATTATGAACATAAGAAAATCATTCTGCTTTTCTGATTTTCTAACATATTGTAGAGAGGATTGGTGTCCTTGAGAAGACCAAGTTGGAGCTTGGTGGAGGACAAGGTTGGAGAATTGAAGTACATGTTGGAGCCTAGTTTGTTGAATATTGGAGTCTTCATCTAGGGTTGGTGATCCAGGTGGCTCTAGACACAGGAAGAAGTCCCAGAGGAATCATAAAGGGTCAAAAATAAAAGTGTTTGGATTATGCTTGAACTAGGTTCATGTTAAAGATATCGTCATCGTGATCGCGATGGTGTAAATGATTTGTCAATCCGAGTTCGGATGACGAAGATAGAGGCAGTCAAAGTTTTGGTTGACTTTTGTTAACTCGGCAGGGTTAATGGAGACACAATTTGGAAGTTTTCCGGCAGACGAAATCCAGCCAAATCCAGCCAGATTCTGGGCGAATTTGTGGCCTGTTTAATTGGACTCCTTCAGTCGAATTTTGGAATTTTTGAAATGACCTTATTGTTATTAAAAATTAAAAATTAAAATATAAAGGAGGTTTGGGCCACCACCCCCACCACCCCACGCCTCTATATGAAAACACATTAATCATGTTAACATGAGGAGGCTAGCGGGTATTGAGCCCGCGCCAGCGACGTGGGCTAGCACACCACTGTGTGGCGGCCCCATGTACAACAAACAACCCATGATACGTACCAACCACAGTACTCTAATACACATGACGCTCCAAAAAATATTAATATGCCAACAGTCTGTGGGGGTTATGGGGCGGGCCACCCAATGCGGACCCGACCCCCACCCAAAAAAAAAAAATCATGCAGTTTTTCAAATAGCGAATTGTGTTTAAATGTGGAGGGGTCAGGATTTGACCATCCGACCTCCTCCTTCTAATTCAGATCTTTCACCAATCCACCTAAACACATTCTTGTTTAATCCACCCGAAGAATTTATATAAACCTCATTTGCACACTGTGCCCAGGGAACATGGAGAAACTAGGAGGGGGCATGGAAATCGAGATGATTTTTTTAATTAATTTAATGTAGGTGGAACCATGACTAAGCGAAATTTCCAGGAGGGTGAAATTTTTGCAGTGTCCAAATTGGACAAACATAATGTCGATCTTGCACCTCTCAGTGACATGAACCTGATGGCATAGTCAGTTTCCTGATCTGAGCAACCGATTTGCAAAGGAATCAGAGGAGGGAATATTTGAGGAATCTAGGGGGAATCTAAAAGATTTCTTAAGCCCCAGATTTTCACTTTCTCAAAATTCAGAAATTTGACAGTCGATTTTTCACTATTCGACGCCACAAAATTTATGGCATGTCCAGATTTTCCATTTTCTCATTTCATTTTTTGGCCACTTTTCTAAGTGGAGTGCAGGTGTCAGCATTCATGTGCGAGTAGCCATTTCCATGCGATTCAACGCTGTGAGATCAATGGTACGAAAAACTTTAATAGCTTGGCACCCTTTTCTTCAGATGCCCTAGGGATGTGAGGTATATGCAATGTGTTCATGTACTTCTTTTGCTATGCATTTTGCTGCACTGATCCCTGTTTGATGTTTGACGAGGGATCTTGTTTCTTGCTTGTTTTCATGATTCCTGCTTGATGTGATGTCGAATCATCTGTGTGATGTACTTGTTGTCATGATTCGTCATGTTTTATTCGAGATCCCTTTGTTGTTATGTTGATGGGATACTCATGTTGTCGTCGTGTATGTTTGCATTGAGATCCGTTTTATGCCATGTTGTCGGGATGCTCATTATGCATGAGTTTATGTCATACTGATAGGAGTCCTTTTGACTGAGAGTTCTTGTAGTGGAACGTCTCTTGGAGCCACTCCTGCGTGAGGGAATTTTCCTTGTATGATAGTGACATCACGTCTTATGTATATCATCACTATTAATAGCACTTAATGCAGCGGCCTACACCATCTTGACACTGGGGCCCGGAGACATAGTCACTCCTGGACAAACTCTGTTATCAACGTCTTATGTTTTCATGTGCTGATTATTGTCATGTTCCTCTTCTTTACAACATGCAGATGTATTCATTAATTTTCTTTTAAAAATGCAATTTAATACATCACGAAAGTAAAAGGTCTTGGAAGGATCCTTTGTCACACTCGAACCTGGATCAAGTGGTGTCAGAGTGGTCTTTGTGTGGATGTGAATTGCAGGCATGAAAAATGGAACGTGTAGTGACAAAGGATGAAAAAGCGATGTACGAGACCATGCTCAAAATTTCCAAAAGAGTGGAAATAATGTATGAAACTCTACAAAAAGAGATGGAGGAAAAGGAGCAATTGCATCTTCAGTTGCAAGCCATGGAAGAGGCCCTGGAAGAACTGAAGCACAGCAACCAGAACCTTCAAACAGATAACGCTGAATTGAAGATGCGTCTACATGAAGAAAAAGTGGAGAAACATAGTTTGCTATGACAATTGCAAGCAAAGGACGAGGCCTTGGAATGAACCATGTGAGGTAAAATGTAATTCTTTGAATTCATGTATGTGTCTTGATGATGATTTCACTGTTTTTCAAAATCATACCACGGGAAATGGCTCCAAACTGTTGAAGAAAATGGGGTATGAAGGGAAAGGCTTGGGTATTAATGGCCAAGGCATTATCAACCCCATTAAAGTGGAGGAATTACCTCGTCAGGCATGACTTGGGTATGCCAGAAAGGAAGTTGGGGAAAGGACGAGGCCTTGGAAAAGCTGCAACATGAACCATGTGAGGTAAAATGTAATTCTCTGAATTCATGTATGTGTCTTGATGATGATTTCGTTATTTTTCAAAATCATACCACAGGAATTGGCTCTAAACTGTTGAAGAAAATGGGGTATGAAGGGAAAGGCTTGGACATTAATGGCTAAGGCATTATCAACCCCATAAAAGTGGAGGAATTACCTCGTCAAGCATTACTTGGGTATGTCAGAAAGGAAGTTTGGGAATGCACTGAGATAGCTAGCGAACCAATAACCATAGATGATGAGAAGCCCTCATCAGTTCTTTCCAAATCGATAGAGGAGGTAAAAGATGTTGATTTCCTTTCTGTTTCGTCTTCACATAGTATGATTTTTATTAGAGATTTGGAGATCCAAATTACAAGGAAAAACATGAGGCTCCTTATTAGGATGAGGCATGAGGGGGAAAAAGTACTTGGTGTTACTAACCAAGACATGAATCAACCATTGGAGGTTGTGCAGAGACCTCAATTTGGAGGCTTGAGGTACACCAAGGGAGAATGCTTGAAGGTGTCAGATTCTTCCAAGAAATCGTCAAAATCATCGAGGAAAGAGAATGATGGGAACACATTCCCATGGCAGTGTCCATTGCAGGGAGAGAGCTGAGGCAAGCTCTTATCACCATAACGACACCAGAGACGGCAAGAAAAGGTATAACCAGTCTCGACCTTCGAATGTTCATTTCAATTATAATCATGTTGTTAATGATGAATGTAAAACATGGCATCGAAAAACATGTACCTTTTGTGGATTACATAACCATACATTTTCCAAGTGTTGGAAAAGAATGGCAGCACACAAAAGGATGAGGCGTGAGAGAACCTCTCAATAGCAGATAAAGAAACATGTTAAGCATATTTGGAGGAATAAGATATGTTGTAGTCATTGCGACAGAAGTGGCCATCAAAGAGCCACATGTTGGAGGCTCCATCCAGAGTAACGCCTGAAAGACAAAGTGTCGATGCATGAACCAGGTGAAACAATCGAGCAACAAGAAAAATCACCACAAGGAGGCAACCCATTCACATTGATAAGTGAAAAATGGTTTCTAGATATGTTAGCTTGTTATGGTCGTGCTTTTGTAAACCATTTGTTGCATTTCAAAATGTAAAACTGATGATGTGTTTTCCATCACTTGTTAAGCAATAAATGATGTCTGGTCTTATTTTGAGTTGCATGATAAACTGTGAAAGTGATGTCATGTTTCCATCACTCGTCAAAGAAAAAATAATGTTTGGCCTTATTTTGTAAGTCATGTGTTGTAGTGATGTTTTTTTTTCCATCATTTGTTGAAGAAACAATGATATGTTGGCCTTGTTTTCATAGCTGGGGTATTGTGTCCATCTTGATGTAAACTTGACCACCGAGTATGTGTTATAAACTCGTGGCAAGTATGGGATGCTTGGGTCATTAGTTGCTCATGAAAGTCAAGCATGTAATTTGTAAAACAATGTACTACAGGTTGCAGGTGTCGGTTCACGGCTTAAGGCTCTGAAGAACAAAGGTGAAGGAGATGGAAGTGAGGCCTTTTAGGATGCTTGTGATGCAGACAAGGTATAGAGAAGTTGCATATTATTTTTCATGCTTTTGGAGGACCAAAATCTCCTCAGTGGGGAGGATTGATCCAGGTGGCTCCAGACACAGGCAGAAGTCCCAGAGGACTTAGGAAGGATCAAAAATAAAAGTTTTTGGATTATTCTCAAACTAAGTTCATGTTAAATATCTCGTCATCGTGATCACAGTGGTGCAAACAGTTCATCAATCTGAGTCCGAATGAGGAAGATAGAGGCAATAAAATTTTTGGTTAACTTTTGCTCACTGGGCAGGCTTAATGGAGACACAATTTGGAAGTTTTCCAGTGGATGAAATCTGGCCAACTCCGGTCAGATTCTGGGCGAACTTTTGGCCTATTTAATTTGACTCCTTTGGTCAAATTTTTGAATTTTCAAAATGACCTTATTATTATTAAAAATAAAATATAAAGGAGGTGGTGGTACACCACCCCCACCACCCCACGCCTCTATATAAGAACACTTAAATCATGTTAACATGAGGAGGCTAGCGGATATCAAGCCTGCACCAGCCATGCGTGCTGGCCCGCTACCGTGCAGCAGCCCCATGTACAACAAACAACCCATGATACATACCAACCACAATACTCTAATACACACGACGCTCCAAAAAATATTAATACGTCAATAGTTTACGAGTATTATGGGGCAGGCTGCCCAATGCAGACCCGAACCCCACCCAAAAAAAAAAAAAAAAAAATCATGCAGTTTTTCAAATAACGAATTGCGTTTAAATGTGGATGGGTTGGGATTTGACCACCCGACCTCCTACTAATTCAGAGCTTTCACCAATCCACCTAAATGCATTCTTGTTTAATTCACCCAAAGAATTTACATAAACCTCATTTGGATAGTGCACCCAGGTAGCATGGAGGAACCAGGAGTGGGCACAAAAATCAAGACAATTTTTTTAATTAATTTAATGTAGGTGGAACCATGACTGAGTGAAATTTCCAGGAGGGTGAAATTTTTGCAGTGTCCAAATTGGACAAACTTTATGTCGATCTTACACCTCTCAGTGACATGGCCCTGATGGCACAGTCAGTTTCCTAATCTGAGCAACCGATTTGTAGAGGACCCAGAGGATGGAATCTTTGAGGAATCTAGGGGGAATCTCAAAGATTCCTTAAGCGCCAGAATTTCACTTTCTTAGAATTCAGAAATTTCACAGTCGATTTTGCACTATTCAATGCCACAAACCTAATGGTGTGTTTAGATTTTCCAATTTCAAATTTCATTTTTCAACCACTTTTCTAAGTGGAGTGCAGGTGTTAGCATTCATGTGCGAGTAGCCATTTCCATGCGATTCAACGCTGTGAGATTGATGGTATGAACAGCTTCAACAGCTTAGCACCCTTTTCTTCAGATGGCCCCAGGGATGTGAGGTATATGTAGTGCGTTCATGTAATTATTTTGCTATGCATTGTGCTGCACTGATCCATGTTTGATGTTTGATGAGGGATCATGTTTCTTGCTTGTTTTCATGATTCCTGCTTGATGTGATGCAGAATCATCTGTGTGATGTACTTGTCAAGATTCGTCATGTTTTGTTCAAGATCCCTTTGTCATTATGTTGATGGGATACTCATGTTGTTGTCATGTATGTTTGCATTGAGATCCCTTTTATGCCATGTTGGCGGGATGGTCATCATGCATGAGTTTATGTCATACTGATAGGAGTCCTTTTGACTGAGAGTTCCTGTAGTAGAACACCTCTTGGAGCCACTCCTGCATGAGGGAATTTTCCCTGTATGATAGCGACATCATGTCTTATGTACATCATCAATATTAACAACACTTAATGCAATGACCTACACCATCTTGACACCGGGGCCCAGAGACGTAGTCCCTCCTCGACGAACTCTGTTATCAACGTCTTATGTTTTCATGTGTTGATGATTGTCATGTTCCTCTTCTTTACAGCATGTAGATGTATTCATTAATGTTCTTTTAAAAATGTAATTCAACACATCACGAAATTAAAAGGTCTTGGATGGGTACTTTGTCACACCCGAACCTGGATCAGTTGGAGCCCTGAAAGAATCATAGGTGTGATTGTACAAATTGGAAATTGAGTTCTTGTAATTGAGGATTTAAGTCCTTGCCTTTTTTAAATAAAAATATTTATTTTGTTGTTAATTTTTGTGTTCGATTTTAAGTGATGTTAAATAGTAAAATAAAAATTGTAAAAGGAAATACTGATTCACCCCCCTCTTAGTATTTCCAACAATTAGACACAACTGAATTGAATTGAATTGTTAGACACAACTGAATTGTAATCAAAATGATGCATCTGAACTATAAATAGAATGTAATTCCATTAACTAAACCCTGATCACAATGTAATTCCATTAATAACTTTGACTAAAAATTACATTCCTTACATACACATTGTGTTCAAATATAAAAAAGGTACCCAAAAATAAAGTGAGTTCGTATATAAAAAATAGACCTCCTATAAGTACATTATAAAGGATGGACACCATAAGAACATCGATAATAATGACAAGAAAAATGCATTCATTAACATGCCACCTATATTGATGACCATGAATGACAATTGGTGGAGCACATGCTGATCCCTCCACATATCTTGGACATCCACCTCCAATGGATGTTTCTTCATAGATTAGATCATCAACAACTCTTTGAACATTCGATTGAAAATTTATGGTAAAGCTCTAAAACTAAGAAGCAATTTTTTTCTTGTCTATGAAAAGGCTTTAGATTTTTGCTTCAAACTTGATAAATTCCAATCTTTTTATTGCATATTAATTTGGAATTGGTCTAAATGATAACTTCATTTGCACCATATTCCTAGCTAATGTTAGCCCATCAACTATGGCAATATAGTAAGCTTCCTTGTTTGTTGTTCTAACAAGAATTTCTCTGTTGTTCCGAAATATCTGACTTAGTGCTTCATTGCAAAGCATAAATCTAATTATTTCTTGACCAGGGTTCAGGTGGCAACAAACCTGAATGATTAGAGTCCACTTCTCCACCATCTCCAAAATAAGAAAACAATTATACGAAATATTTATATATTTTTTTGAAACTACGTTGCAACAACTCACTTTTACAGTGGCAAAAACTCATTGTTATAGTGGCGGAAAATCCATGTTACAATGGTGGAAACTCATGAGGGAAATGGACACACCATTACAAAAATACAGAAAATTTGTTTTCATATTGTTAATCAAATCATATATCAATGAACTAGAATTTTAAAAGGTTGCAAGGCATGTTAATTTCCTAAGTTTCCAAATTCAAGGCATGTTAATAGACAAGCATCCACATTGTTACACAATGCCATCACATTTTGATATTTGAAATACATATGAAAACAATAACTCATCACCTTCAAACATTTATTAACCGATGTTTGCATGTCCTTATACATCAATCACAACAATTTTGAGGAAATCATGGAAAAAAAAGCAGACATGGAAAACTTGAATGACAATGCTAGGAAAATTTTATATTTATATGTATATATATATATATATAGTATTTTATATTATATATATTAATATATATAGATATGATTTAGAACTCTAGATTTTTATATCAAAATAAGGTCTTGGTATGAGAAGATATGTGTATTTCGATTAAGTTGTGACATAGACAATAACAATATATATCATAAGGCAATTTATGCATGTGCTACAATATCGACATTAGATTTTCAGTGAACAAGATTACATACATTATCTATTCATGAAGTTTTTACATACATTATCTATTCATGAAGTTTTTACATTACTGGTTTTAGATATATACTGTATTAAGAATTTTGTAAATGTGTATTTTTGTAGAACTTTTCCACCATTGTAGTTCCTTTTGGAATAAAGACAGGTTGTGGGAAAAATAAGTAAGGGGAATAAAGTATTTACAGATGTAGAAACATCATTTGTAGACACTTGAAGAGTATTAATATGTCACCTCCTTTCATAATCATTACTATCAAAAGTTTGTACAACCATCCCTATAAGAGATATGTTTGCCCAATTTAGATATTCTAACACTAGATTTACTAGGTGTACCATGTTGATCTATGTTTACTGGGTTTACTAGGTCAATAATAGTTAACCATGGTTAAACATGGTAAATTAGGTTTACTAGGTTGATGTAATTTTACCAGGTTTTCCAAGTTGATCTACGTTTACTAGGTTCATATGGTTTTAATAGGTTTACCTAAGTTTACAAGATTTAATAATTTTACTAGGTTGAACTAGGTTTATTAGGTCAATCTACATTTACTAGGTTTAATAGATTTACTAGGTTGACCTAAGTTTACTGGTTTAACCATGGTTTATTAAGTTTACCTAAGTTTATTACGTTTATCAAGTTTAACTAAGCTTACTAGGTTGACTTAGGTTGACTTAGGTTGGCCTAGGTTAACATAGGTTTACTAAGCTTACCTAGGTTTACTAGATTTACTAAGTTGACTTAGGTTTTCTAGGTTGACAAGGTTTAGTCGGTTAACTAAGTTTACTAGATTTACTAGGTTAACTAGGTTAACTAGATTTACTAGGTTGACCTAGGTTTATTAGGTTGACCCATGTTTACTAGGTATACTTACGTTTACTAGGTTGACCTAGGTTTAGGTTGACTTAGGTTTGAGGTTGATATATGTTCACTATGTTGATATATGTTCATTGGGTTGATCTATGTTTACAAGATTTTCTATGTAAGCCATAGTCAACCATGGTCAAGTATTCAACCATAATCAATGATGGTCAATTATTGTCAACCATTGTCACCATGGTTGGTTGTTGTAAACCTTGGTTGATCGTTTTCAACATGATCAAACATGAACAACCATGATGAACCATAGTAAATCATCTATCATATATAAGTAAAGTTTAATGTGGAGAACCATGGTCATCCATATTTAACTAAATGTTTTCCATAATAAAACCTCCTCAACCATAACTTGAACATATTTAGACATAGTCAACCATGACATACTAATCCTCCCCACACAAGTTTGTTGTTAATTAGCGCAACCACATTAATAAAGTCATTGAAATACATTGATTGATGTCATTTTCAACCTTTGATATGATTATCAATAACATTAAAAGGTGGAAAATGATGCCTATCAATGCATTTCAACCATTTTATTAATGTGGTTGTGCTAATTTTATTGTTGTCTAATTCTCAAAATACCTAATCTTTCAAAGCCTATCTGATTGACCTCTAACTTTGAGATATCCATATTTAATTTTTAATAATTGGCATGTTATAATTTTTTTAACTCTTATTAGTTAATTACCTTATGAAATAATAATCGCTATAAGAATAACAATCAAATGAAAATCAAGTTCATCTAAGTATTCATCGCTGTAGTGTTTGGATCAATTGCTACTAAAATGATCAGGAGAGATTTTTTTCAACTATGGTTGCCAATCGTTTGGCTAAAAACAACACATGCAGAGTGACAACATGAGTAAATTTGGCTAATTGTAATAGGAGCATGACTGGTGAGACTACTCCATTGCTGCAATGGTGACAAGCGAGTTGTTGCAATAATGACCAGTGAGTTTCTGCAACCAGGACCTAATGATTCACTGCAACCTAATGATTTGCTGCAACGCGTGAACCAACCAATGAGTTGCCACAACAGAGAAGGGTCACCCATTGTGGCATCTCGCTAGGTTTCCATTGCGATGGCTCCCTAGGTTGTCCTTGCGGCAACTTGTTGGGTCACCATTACGGCAACTTGTTGGTCACCATTGTGACAACTCAATTGTTACCATTATGGAAATTCACTGAGTCAGTATAACAAAATCAATAAAAACTTACACGAATTTTTTTAATAGAAATGAACAATGGAACAAAATCTGATGGAAATTTACTTATGCTCACTGGATTTCGACAATACTATTCTCTGCAAATCGACATGGTGTATTCTAACCAAGCCAGTCGGTTTTTAACTTAAAACTTGAAAATTTGTAACAACAATAAGCAAATTTGTTAGGAAATTTGCATTAAGAGTATGATTTTTTCGAAAATTTGTAACAAGAGAAAAAAACTGTAGAAAAACTGCAAAAAAATGCATAAAATTTGCCTTTGTTGGGTCAACGATTCTTGTTGAAAACGGAAATGGAGTTTTTCATAACAGGGTCATCGTTTCTGTGGTGGAAAATGGAGATGGAGTCTTCCACAGCTAGGTTGACTCTTCCTTCTTTGCAAATGAAAATGGAGTGTCACTAGAGGAGAAAGGACAGAAAGGCAGAGGAGAAATGAGGTGCGTTCTTGATTCAAAATATTAAGGGAGAAATGATCAACGTGTTCTAGAATTTTGAATGCTAAATATGCCATGAGAGAATGAGATTTTGAAAGGAGAGAAATGATTGACTCATACAACCGAACGGTTGAATGAGTCGACGAGTTCGAAAGGCAGAGGAGAAATGAGGTGCGTTCTTGATTCAAAATATTAAGGGAGAAATGATCAACGTGTTCTAGAATTTTGAATGCTAAATATGCCATGAGAGAATGAGATTTTGAAAGGAGAGAAATCATTGACTCATACAACCGAACGGTTGAATGAGTCGACGAGTTCGAAAGGCAGAGGAGAAATGAGGTGTGTTCTTGATTCAAAATATTAAGGGAGAAATGATCAACGTGTTCTAGAATTTTGAATGCTAAATATGCCATGAGAGAATGAGATTTTGAAAGGAGAGAAATCATTGACTCATACAACCGAACGGTTGAATGAGTCGACGAGTTCGAAAGGCAGAGGAGAAATGAGGTGCGTTCTTGATTCAAAATATTAAGGGACAAATGATCAACGTGTTCTAGAATTTTGAATGCTAAATATGCCATGAGAGAATGAGATTTTGAAAGGAGAGAAATCATTGACTCATACAACCGAACGGTTGAATGAGTCGACGAGTTCGAGATTCCATAATGTTTTTTTAGTCTCGTCTTCATCTGTTGCACTGTTATCTCTTCATCGGGTGCAGGGTAAGGTATGGTTTCAAAATTCAAAATTCACCCTTAATTTGAAATTCTTGGCACCTCTCCAAAATTTGAAATCTTCCATTAATTCACTACTGTGTGGTAGGAAATATGTCCTGTCATTTTCTGTGAGACAATAGATGTGAAAAAATGGTAACTCGTACAGAGCATGCAAATAGAGCAATTGCCAAGAAAATCGTAACTGAGACAAATGAATATGGAGAAACCAATCAGACAATGACGGGGGAAATATGTCCTGTCATTTTCTGTGAGACAATAGATGTGAACAAATGGTAACTCGTACAGAGCATGCAAATAGAGCAATTGCCAAGAAAATCGTAACTGAGACAAATGAATATGGAGAAACCAATCAGACAATGACGGGGCGCACGGGAGGGACAGGGGTGGAGCAGTCTAGCAAGAGTAGTCTCGCCAGTGACAAGTTGGCGTGAAACCCAAAGGGTGTTTCATCAACTCGTTAGACTACTCCAAATCCATGATAATGAAGGTCATTAATGCTATCATAAAAATGTTTGTTAGATCGTGATCATTGCCACTTAGTCATGCTACAAATTTTCATGTTATGACTCATTCTCCTCTAAGGGAACTAATTTTTTAATGCATCATTTATAATATGTTTTTAATCTCTTGATATTTCAATTAACTACATAATTGTATTTTGTTTGTAATTTTTTTAATTAATTATGTTGCTAGGTTTGTTTTGTAATTTTTTTAATTAATTATGTTGCTAGGCTTGTTTATTTTAGAATAGGATTTTAAAATTTTAATTTAATTATTAATAATTAATAGATAGATGGTAAAGATTTAATTTTCATACAGTATATTTTAGTAGTAGTCGGATTTTAGAAAGAGGATGAGATTTATATCAAAGTAGTTTTTTTTTTGTTTCTTTACAATTTAACTAATGTAACCATATAAATAAAACCGTTAGTCAATACCAAAAGACAGACATCAATTTATGAGAAACATTTTTTAATTAATTATGTTGATAGGTTTGTTTATTTTAGAATATTGTTTTTAAATTTTAATTTTAATTATTAATAATTAATAGATGGATGGTAGAGATTTATTTTTCATATTGATATATTTTTAATAGTAATTGGGATTGGGAAAGAGAATTGAGATTTATATTAAAAATAGTTATATTCTTTTTTTTCAATCTAATTAATGCAACCATCTAAATTAAATGGTTATTAAATACAAATAGACATGAATATGAGAAACATCAAAACACTTTATGATACATCTCACCCAAAATTATTTAAAAAAAAATTATGATTTATTTAAACTAAAAAGCATAACTAACATAAATCTTAACCCTTGATTTGTGAATACTTCTATGAATATTTCAACATATTCCATGAAAATTAAATCTCTACCATCAACCTAATAATCATTGATAATTAGATTAAAATTGTGGAAAACCGGCTATGAAATAAACACACATATTTATGTAGTTAAATTAAAATAAAATCTATATAAAATATTTGGATTGTGAAATGAGCTATGGTTTTATCGGTTATCTAGGTGGCTTTGGAGAGGATAAAAAGTTTGTGAATTTTGTCGAAACCAAAAACAGGAAAAAGAACTCATCATCCTCATCCCAACAACACAGACGACACTCAAATTTGACTTTGTATGGACAAGTTATTGACGGTGAACGTTCAATTCAAATGGAGTAGCACTTTTGTTAGTAGCTAAATTTGGAAGCCCAACTAAATTTGGCTGCTCAGACAAATATGTTAGAACCTGCTAAATTTGGTGGGAGCTAACTAAGCAACGTTTTGGAACTTAGCGGTGGACAAAAGTGGTAAAATTGTCACCCATTAAAATTTTCCAGTGACCCCTAAAATTTCACCTACAAATTTTAACTATTGCTTTTAAATAAAAAAATATATGGAATGGCAAGTGGTCAAACCCCTCCATTCCATATATATATATATATATAATATATATATATATATATATATATATATATATATATATATATCTTAAAACGAGGGTGGACCGCCATTGGTGGTCCCGCCACCCAACAGGCCCATGACCCAACCATTTACAGTGACCACACCATAATTAAATGTGGTCGACGGGGATTGAACCTGCCCGACCAAATTGGTCGACCCGCCTAATTTGAGGCCCCCAAATTTGAAATACCGCCAAACTTAACACCCAATAGAACCAAACGAAATTCAAAACAAACACGATGCCAAAACAATAATACAACGAGACATGTAGATCCGTGGGGATTTGAACCCAGGTCACATGAAAACCAACAACCTTTTATAATATCCTCTAACCACATGCACTCAAGTGGTCCATTGATTTATTTGCCTATTTTTTATTTAAACCGCAAGTTTTCCATTGATCGGGACATAGAGGAGCATAAAGAGGAACCTTGATAGAAGGGAACGAGGTTGACAAAATCATGAATGAGGGAAGAAACATGAACTAAGGAATATGTGAGGAAACATTAAGATTTCCTGGGGGTAGAATTTTGATACTGTCAGAAATATGTTGAGTTTATACTAACCTGAACCCGAATTTCACCAGGACTTTGATGGTATAAACAATTTTTTGATTTGAGCAGCTAATTTTTTTAGAGGAATAATATTGAGTAGTGAAACCAAGTTGGAACATTGACGTAGGAATATAGAAGGAATATTTTAGATTCCCTCAATGCCCATATTTGATTGTTTC
Organism: Pinus taeda; assembly: GCA_000404065.3. NCBI lineage: Eukaryota > Viridiplantae > Streptophyta > Pinopsida > Pinales > Pinaceae > Pinus > Pinus taeda. Next base: position 9,003 of record APFE030358349.1, on the reverse strand, counting down.
ATAACAGGGTCAACTTTGTATTAAAATTTCATGATTTTTCACAAGGAACATGATGGTACATTTCATTTTTTCATCCAAGCAATCGATTTTTGGGGCCATCATAAAAATGGGAGGTATATTGATGCAACACTTTGCTTGGTTTTGCCAAAAAATAATCGTGTTTATAACCATTAGTCTTATAATTTCAATATGTATGTGATGATGGTGAGTATTCTTTCAATCTGATCAGCAGATTAAAGAGGTACATGTTATGCCACTTATGTGTGAGAGTATCACTTTATGCCACTTTATATGAGAGATTGTTCCTTTGTCATGCTGAAGGAGAACGTATTGTGAGTGAGAGTTCTTTGTAGGATAACATCTCTTGGGAGAGACATGCCACTCTATATAAGGGATTCATCCTTTTATTGACAAAGATTGAATTATGTACTAATCTTATTGTAGAGACTAATGAAGCGACCTCCCCACTCTTAACCCAGGGCCAAGAGACGTAGTCCACACTGGATGAACTTCGTTGACAAGTTTTGTGTGTTTGTTGTCTTTATGGTTGTATTACTTTCCTCTTCTTTAAAGTTTATGAACATGTGGTTTTCATGATCTTTTTACATGTAATTATGAATACATCATAGAAGGAAAGGTCATGGTTAATTCCTGTAATGGAAAGATCCCATATCAAGTTTGTTATCATAGTGGTCTTCTTACTCATTTGAATTGTGATTACAAATGATAACCAAAGATTGAACGTGCAACAAGAAGGAAAGTGGAGAAGAAAAATGATCTCTAAGAGGCTTTCTGTAGGATGGAAAATATGGTAGATATATTGTTTGCATATTATGAGGAGAAAATGGCAAAAGAGGAACAAGATAAAGAGAGAGAAAAGGACGATGTTCCATCGCCATCTTTGGGTGAATATTCTTCTTCTTCATCTTCTTCTCATCATTCAAATGAAGAGATCAACCATAGCCTTCAAGTGAATAATGTTGTATGGAGGATACTTATACAAGAAGCAAAAGACAAGAAGTGGATATTGTAGCTTCAATTACAAGCCACAAAGGAGGCCTTGGAAAAGTTGAAGTGTGACGAAGACTTATCAAAGCCATCATCATCTTCTTCAGAATCAATAACTGATGCAAACAACGTTGGTAATTATTCAAACTCATTTTCACATGATCATGATGATTTGAGTTCTTTTGAAAAACATACTACAAACAAAGAGTCCAAACCATTTCCAAAACCATGGAGGAAAGAGGATACTAAGAGAACATCACAACATTCCCCTGATAGTGAGCATTGTAGAGGGACATTTAAGGCAAGTAATTCTCATCAAAGCCACACCAAAGACAACCAATCAAGGTATATAAGGTATCAATATTCTAATGTTCCTTTTGATTACAAATGATTTGATAATGATAAGCAAAACTTATGGCATAGAAAACCATGTACTTTTTGTGACTAGTATAACCATGTTGTTGCCAAGTGTTGGAAAATAATGGCAGCGAGAAAGAGGACAAGATAGGAAGGCTCTTCTCCACATCAGGGTTGGAAGAAACTTAGGAAATTCTAAAGGAAGAATAATTTTTACACCCATTGCAACAAGGGTGGAGATCAGAGAGCCACATGTTGGGAGCTCCATCAAGAGGGACCATAAAGCACCTGTAAAGGAACTAGCTGGTGAAGTTATTCAAAAGAAGAATAAGCTACAGGAAGATGACCCATTCAACTTGTTGCGTGAGAAATGGTGGCATAAAAACCTTTTTTGAGCACACCCACATTTTGTAAATCACATGTTGAAGTTGTTTGTAAAAGTGATGAAGTGTTTTCCATCACTTATGAATGTAACATGATGATATTGTTTTGTCTTTTAGTTGATAGCTTGGCCATTGGTTTCTATTATGATTTTGATATAAACTTGACCATGAGTGATTTATAAACTCTTGGTAAGAATGGGGTTTTCTTGGTTCATGATTGGTCTTGTAAATGAACATATACTAGCAAATATGGGTTTGCATATGATACAAGTGTCACCTTCATCATTCTAAGTTCAAAAGTATAAAGGTGAAGGAAAGGTAAGGTCATTTGGCAGAGGTAGTTGTTATGAAAATTGAGATTGCAGTCGTGTTCATGATTTTGGAGGACCAAAAGCTACTCAGTGGGGAGGAATGATCTAGGTGGCTTTCAAGAGGCCAAAAAATCAAAATCTTTGGATTTCATCAAAACTAGGGCCAGAACAAAGAGCTCCTCATCTCGATTCCAACAACATAGACAACACTCAAATCCAAATTCGTATGCATAAGTTATTGGTAGTAAAAGTTCAAGTCAAAGGGGGCAGTACTTTCGTTGCCAACTATATTTGGAAGCCCAACTAGATTTGACAGCTCAGGGAAATATGGTGGGACCCACTAAATTTAGCGAAAACTAAGTAAGCAACATTTTGGAACTTAGTGGTGGATTGAAGTGGTAAAATTTTTGGCTTTTTAAATTTTCCGGTGACCCGTAAAATTTCACCGATGATCTTCTTATTATTGTTTCTAAATAAAAAAATAAAAAAATATATGTGGAATAGCGAGCAATCGAACCCCACCATCCCCTAGCCCTCTATATATATAATATATATTAAAAACAAGGGCGAGATTCCATTTCCAGACCCACCACCTAATGGGCCCATGCCCCAACCATTTACAATGACCACACATTAATTAAATGGGGCTGGTGGCGAACGAACCTGCTCTGCCAAATTAGTTTGCTTGCCTAATGAGTGGCCCCCAAATTTGAAACACTACCAAACTTAACAACCAACAGAATCAAACACCATTTAAAAAAAAGACTGTGCCAAAAAAAAAAATATAACGGTACATGTCAACCCACGGGCATTTGAACTATGGTCACACGACAACCAACAAGCTTATATAGCATTCGCCAACCACATGTGCCCAAGTGAGCCATTGATTTATCCGCTTAGTTTTTTATTAAACCCCAAGTTTTCCATTCAACGAGATATAGAGGAGCGTCGAGTGAAACCTCAAAAAAATGGAATCAGGCCAATAGAACCATGAGTGAGGGTGGAACCATGAACTAAGGAATATATGAGGAATCTTTAAGAATCCTTGGTAGAAAAATTTTGCGGTGTTAGAAATATGTCGAGTTTATACTCATCTGAACCAGAATTTTTCCAAGAGTATGATGGTGCAGATAGTTTTTTGATATGAGCAACTACTTTCCAGAGGAATAACATTGAACAGTGGAACCATGAAGATGGAACCTTGACCCAAGAATCTATAAGGAATCTTTTAGATTCCCCTAAGGCCCATATTTGACAGTTACAAAATAGGGTCAATTTTATACTCAAATTTCATGATTTTTCTCAAGGAACACGATGGCACAAGCTGTTTCTTCATATGCATAGCCAATTTTGAGGCCATCATCAGAATGGGGGGTATATTGATGCATTTCAACACTTTGCTTGTTTTTGCCATAAAATAGTCATGTTTACAACCCTTAATCTCAGAATTTTAAGATGTATGTGATACTAATGGGTATGATTTGAATTTCATCTATAGATTTAAGGGGTCCATGTTATGCCACTTATGCGTGAGAGGATCACTTTATGCCACTTTATATGAGAGACTTCTCCTTTGTCACGCTAAAGGAGAATGTCTTCTGAGTGAGAGTTATTTGTAGGAGAACATCTCTTGGGAGAGACATACCACTCTAGATAAGGGATTCATACTTGTATTGATAGAGAATGCATTATGTACTTATCTTCTTGTAGAGACTAATGAAGCGGCCTCCCCACTTTTGACCCAAGGTCAGAGGCATAGTCCACACTAGACGAACTTCGTTACCAAGTTTTGTGTGTTCCTTGTCTTTGTGGTTGGCTTTGATTTTCCTCTTATTTAAAGTGTATGCATATGTGGTTTTCGTGCTTTCTTAACATGCAATTTTGAATACATCATAGAAGAAAAGATCTTGGTTAATTTTGGTATTTGAAAGATCTCAAAGCAATGGGCATGTGGTATTGATAACCCATGGTATTGTAACATAGTTTATTTACAAGTTAAGAATCTCCATAGTAAATGGGCATGAATGTCCATAATTAAAAATCTTGTTACATATTTTTAATTAGATGTATATATGCTTAACTTGTATATTAATTATTTTAATAATTATAATTTAAAATAAAGTTATAATTTAGTTAAATATATATAAAATTATAAAAATATCTTGGTAATGTGAAATTTATCATGAGACAATGTAAGATGTATTATGGGGTAAGTGTTTGATGTCTGTCATTGATTATTTTCTATCAGCATTTACCAACCATTTAATTTATATAATCACCCTAATTTTATATAATTCCCAATATATATCCATCTTAACCACAAATCTAGCAAGCATCCATAGGAATCAAATCTCTTTTGAGGTGCAAACATATTGTAGAATGTCAAAATATTTTAGGCACTTGTTAGGTTTGTGGTTAAAATGCACACACACGCCATGTGTAAGTTTTTATTAACTAAATTGCATTTTTGAATGCATAAATGAACTTACTTTTGCACTTGAATTGGGTACACTCTATAACATAACCTTACAATTCCATTTAATTAATTAATTCCATCACATTACTCTTTTTTTTAACATTGAAATATTATTATTATTATCCCTTCCTCAAAAAGAGTATAACTTATTCAGAAATATATTAACATTTAAATTAATTTATGATTGACCAAACAATTTAAAATATATAAATGAACATTAAAAAATTAAAATATATTTTTTTAATTATTAAATTTTATTTATTTAAGTTTTGATTGGAAAATCATTATTTCACTTTTACCATTATAAACTTATTACACCAATCATAATTAACCGTACTGGGATCGTCCCGTTGGTGGTGGGCTGATATGATTTCGAGGAACTGTCTTTGATGGTTTCTCATCAGTCCTGTCGGTTGTTTCAATAAAATACTACGCATGTCATTGTCCAACTTTTACATTTCTTCATATGTAGATATTTGCGAAATATATCAAGGCAAGCCTCAACATGACTATACCTTATTTTAAGTTTTTTCAAAATGCCCCTTTTAATATAAAATTAGATATCAGGTCTTTTATTTGATATTTAAGTTTTTTCAAAATGCACCTTTCA
>APFE030358348.1:82549-136813 GCA_000404065.3 Pinus taeda | reverse complement strand
TCACTGGGAAAGTCTCCATAGACATTCCTTTTTATTTGTTTCGCAGTTTGAGTAAGATGTGTGATAAGGTGCAGCTGAGGAAAGAGGAATGTGAAACCTCTTTATTTCATCATGGTTTGATTAAGTTGCTAGTTTTAGATGGCCTCCAAAAGATAGGCAGAGACTGGAATTCGTTTATTTTCATGGCTGGATTCCAAAGCAAGACTGGCCTTACTCCACAACCAGCCAGAGAATTCACCATAGCTGAGCTTCAAAAGGAAGTAAGAGCTAAAAAGCAAACCAAGTCACAACTAAGAAAACCAGTGAAGCCACTAATCATTCAAGAACAACCTCAGCAATCAACAAAGGAAAAAACTCAGGGTAAGAAGACTGTACCTGAAACAGGCAAATCTGAAGCAGTCTCAAGGGTAAGGACAAGAAGCCAAATGAATAAGGAAAAAGGTAAAGCTATAGCTATTGAAGAGAGCCCAGTGTCTAAGGCAAGCTTGAATGATTTATTACAAGCCATTGAATTAGAGCAGTCTAAACCAGTTCAAATTGATTTGACACAGTCACCGAAAGAAAGTATTAAGAAAACCAAGGCCTCAAAAAGGCTTAAATTTGATGAGCCAGCTCAGGAATTTATTTTTAAACCTAGAAGATCTATGACAAGAAAATTCCAGCAAGCACAAGAAGCACTGCCCAGAACAGAGGAAACAGGGGAAGGGACACAACCTTGGCAAAAGAGAAGCATAGGCAAAACAGTCATCACATCTCAAGGAGATTATGTAGCAACCATGAAGAGCCAAATAGAAGCAACTGAAGATGAAATTAACCAACTGAAGAAAGCTGCTAGAGACCTGAAGGCACAGCTACGCCAATTACCTACTAAATGAATTTTCTTTTCAGGAAAGGTTTTGTTCCAAATTTTTGTTAATTTTGCTTAGGCTTATGGTTTTGAAGACATGTAAATCCCTGCTACACATATGAAAAATCAAAGGGAGTTTTTGGCAATCAGATGTTTGGGTGATAAAGATTTCGGGTCAAAAGCAAGTTGTTTTAAATAAAATAGCAGTTTCGTAGCGTGCTACGAAACTGCTGTAGGTGATGATTTTAATGCAGACAGGCAGTTTTGTATTATGAACAGGAATTTTGAGAAAAAGACACCTAAAGGGTACACAAGACATCAGATGGAGCTACAATAGCCATTCATATCAAGACAAGTGTACATTTAAAAAAAAAGGTGGAATATTTTAACTCGAGTTTAAATGTCTGTTGTAAAGCCTCTTTATCACCGTTTCATAAGATATTAAATAATTTGCATACAAGGAACTTTTGCCTCCACACATGTCCATCAATGCAACCTACAGCACATCAAGAACGTGGCAGTGTTCCATATTTTGGGTTATTAAAGGCTAGAAGACATGCTGTTATACATTCGAGCATTTAAGGATTTTTGGAGCCGAGAAGCAAGGGACATCTCCTAATACTACTGGGCAGTTAAGGATTCAGCGTTCAAGGTCAATATGGCGTATTAAACATCCAGCTCATCCAAATCTCTAAAGAGGACAGGTGTGAAAGAACAAGGAGAAGCCACCATTGCATGGAAAATGGAGTTAGAGTCATAGTTAATTTAGAACTTTTTAAAAATTCCAATCAGCACTTTATTGTATTTAATAGTCAGTTAAATAGCTGATAGGTGTCATTAGAGATAAGGATCGAGTTATTAAATTTCCCTCATGCTGGAGGAGGAAGCTCGAATTAGTTAGAATAAGGATTCTATATATAGCTAAAACAACAATGTAATGATGGTTGGAAATTTTATAACAGAAGTACTGTTTTGGCTTATGTAAAGACCCATTTTCAGTAATATAAGTTGTCTGCTTTTCTTCTCAGGATTCATGAAGGATTTCCATGTTCAGAATGTGTGATTTGTTCTTTCCTTAATGTCTTTTACAGTTGCATAGATGTGTAATCACTTAGAATTCACTGATTGTGCTCTGATTTCCTATATGCATTTATGAACTGAGGTTTTATTTGAGTTGTGTTCTGAACATCTAAATGCTAAGTGCCCTGAATTCTATGTAAAGGTAGTTTCATTGTTTACTGAAGTATGATTGACTCCATAGGCCCAATGGAAACTTATGTAATGTTTATCCAACCTTCATATTTGTTAATGTTATTCCACCACAAGAGTTAGCCATCTTATTATTAGTCAAAATCAATAACCCTTTTGAGAGAGCCCTCTCAGGCTAAGGAGGCTAAGCCTTAGTCAAAAGATTGGTTTGCAATAGTTACTTGAAGTCTTCCTGGTCTGCAGCCTTCCAGGGTCTGATTTTGAGATAACACATCCAGAGCTGCTAGTCCCACTAAGATGGGTAGCTATCTTAAAAACAAACAAACTAAAGTTACTTGCATTTTCCTTTATGAGAAGCAAATGATAGAGAAGCATAGAGTACCAACCTCAGTCTTTTGCTTGGCTCCTTGCTTGTTTCCTCTCCCCTCTAACAGATCTTTGCCACTCCTCCCTTACTTGTCCCACTTCAAAGAGCACCTGTAAAGCCAAAGCAGCATAATACCATCAAAGCACAGAGATCTACAATCATAAACAGTATAGGACCAGATATATATTGACCACACAAATGCATATATCAACTCAAACATACAAGAATGTGGAGGAAAACTCAAATAGCTTTATTGATTGAAAGAGTAGAAGAGAGGATCACGACCCATTGATCTGATCCAACATCATTCTCCTAGCATGAAAGCCCTTATTCACCTCATGAAAAGCTTAGATCACCCAACACTATGGTGTTCCACAAGGAAACCAACAACACTTCCTTACAAGATACAAGATTCAAGCCTCTGGATCTCTGGGATGAGGGATCCATATATAGATGTTTGCAGGGGGTGAGTTAGCTTCTGGGATTTTGATTAGTGTTCTCTCTCTAATAGTTCTTGGTTCCACTTGGAGATTCATGATCTATTACTCATCCCTAGGTGAATTCAGAGAGGCAAGTTTCATAGGAGAAGTTTCTGGAAGATTCCATGATCATCCATGTTACACAGTAAAATGTCACTATCACCTTGTCAGTCTCCCTACTGTGTCATAAAATCGCATTCACCATACTTATCCTCTCTGAAATGGCTAAAAACCCTCTTTGCCTAAGTTTATTGGATCATCGCGACTGTTCCCAAAATAAACGTGCTGACTGGCGGGTAACAGTTTAACTGGTGCGCTGCCAGCGCGGAAGCACACGTGTTTTCCGCGCTGGTCAAATTTCACAAACAGCGCGCCCTCCGCTGGTACCAGTTCGCGCTGACCAGACCTCTCCTGTAATTGAGTTGCGATATCAGCGCGCTAGCCCAGTTTTGCACCCGCGCTGATCCTGTTTAGGTGAGTTTGTTCTAACAGCCAGCCTTCCAGATGACTCCAGACTTGGCTGTTAGCATTGTAAAGGTCGCCATCCTTTCTCTGGCATGTCTGTTCGCCTGGTCACCCACTTTTCTTGGGGGAAAGCTCATCGTTTACCTATTCAAGGAGACTCCTTCTCCTTTATAAGCCTCCACCATTGCCATGAGCAGCTAGTTTGGAACATATAGACTTTGATAGAAGAATTCTTAGTGCATTAGTGCTGCTCTTTGTAGGCATTTGGTGTGTTGTGTGAGGATTGCTATAGAGCTTGAGGAAGGTCATGAGTTTGTTGCCTTGTATGTGAGAGAGAGACCTCTTTGACTTGGGAGATCTACTTCAAAGGTGAATGCTGACGAGACATGCTGGATAGACCCTCTAGAGAAGGACTCAGCGTTAGGACTTTGGTTGTACCTTACTCTATTTTCTGATTAATAAAGATATATGACTACTGTTATGGTTCCATTCCCATTTGTCTTATGAATGATCAATGTGAATTTTATCTTTCCTGACTGATATATAGTTGTTGTTAGTAGATTTTACGCTTGTGTTTGTTCTCTCTTTGCTTGTGCAGGTGTCCATCCGTGACGATAGTGGAGGACTGTGATCGGCTGAAGCGAAGGAGCGAGAGGATCATCTCTTCATCAAACATAGCGTTGGAATCCAAGTAGGTGTCCTTTACCCACTTGTTAATTACAACTAGGAACCTACAGAGTAGCATTGTCTGATTGTTGCTAGACCCCTTTTGGGCTAGTAGGGATCGCCTCTATCCGTAGAGGGGATTTACCTCTCCAACAATTTGGTGACTCCATTGGGGACGTTGCCTGTGTCTCTTGTTGTTCATCCTTGCTTTTGAGTTTGATTGTTATTCTCTTGTCAAAGATTGGGGATTAGTTCTCTGCTTTTAGATTTCCTGGGTTGATCTGGGAAATGCCCCTATTTGATTGAAAGATTAGCCATTTTGATTTGGGAGTTTTGATTTTCCTATCACTATTTTTGAGCTCCATCGCGGATTTAATTTTAACAGTCGCGCTGTCATCGCGCTCACCCTTTTGCAACATCCTGTTCATCGCGTAATTAAGCCTAACAGTCGCGACGATCCTGGAAATTGGATCATCGCGGAAAAGACATGTATAGTCACGATGTCAGCGCCACTTGCTAGCTTTTTACCCGCGCTGACCTTGTGTTGCTAGCTTAATTCCCGCGACGACTGTGTTTTTCTGCGATCACCGCGGGTTGTCTGTGTAAAATTTGCGCTGACATCTCGGGTTGTCTGTGTAAAAATTGCGCTGATATAGTGATCATCGCGGGTTCTCAGTGTGTAACTTGCATTGACTCCTGAAAAGTTGTTTTTATAACTTTATCTCATGAATTCATCAATCTTTCTTATCCCCTGTTGTTTCTTGTCTCTCATAAGCTTGCTTTGATTGCTTTTGGTTAGGGGCACTCTCTCTTTGATTTCATTCGAGTGAGTCTTGTGTTTTTAGACCATGTGACCTAGCCCTTTAGAAGTTTCATCGAGAAACCATTTGCTTGGGTTACTTGTCTATTCAAGGTTCATCCACAACCCTCTTATTGATTTGCTTGAGGCTTTTTCACTACTTGTTGCTGGTTGATTTTTAGTGTCGATTATTGAACCACTTTTTTATGTTGATTCGATTTCTTCACTACCAAGCATAGATCACAATTGTTTGGATCGATCAGTTCACACTTGCTTCCTTCTTGCTTGAATTCCTTTTTGTCTTGTTGAGCTTAGATCACATAGCTCATAAGCCTTATTTTTTCCTTTGATTTGGAAAAATGTTTTGGTGTCTTGGGAACTTTGTTGTCTTTTCATTGAGTGATTTCATTCCGTTTGCTCAGTGTTGCTATCTCTCAAAATTCGTTAAGTGCTTTGTGCCATTGAAAAGAAAATCAAACTAATATCTTTTGCATTCAATAGTTAAAAAGGAAAAAGAACATTTCGTTGATTTGTATTCTCAAAAGAAAAGTTTTGTTTCCTCGCCATTAGTTGCATTAGATTGTTTGATTGTTTGTGTTCATTTTGTTTGATCGAAATTCCTAACCTTTTCATAGTTAGAATTCATCGAATGAAATGATGTTATTTGGCATGTAGTTTGCATCTAAGTAATTCTAAGAGATCATACAGTAGGATCTGAAATTGAAACTTAATTCAAGATAAACCACAAAATAAACCGAATAAACTTAACAACGCATTGGAACTTAACGCAAACATCTAGAGGTCTAGGCTAGAGACGTGCTCCGACGTCGTTAAACCTAGTCACTCTTGCTTTCGCATTAAGGTTGGGTGATTCCTCTTGGTGTGATTCAATTGTGGCCTAACACTGATTTGGGCTCCCATGTATCGTCACGTATATATGGGGAGACTCCACTAGGTTTGCATCCTTTATCCATAGGAAGTCGAGTCTGTCGCCTTGTGAACCGTAATGCACCAAACACAACATTCGGGAAGATTGACTGCAGTACGGAAAGTCCTTGGTTTTCATACGATTGCCAAGGTGTATAAGCAGTTTTACGGATTGCTTGGTAAACCCTTTGCTTAGAATCTCCAGAGCAGTCACTTTGATCCTTTTCAGATCCCTAAAGGAAAAGGTTGTAAGTGAGCGTCTTGTCACTTTGTGTCATTAACCTTTGAGGAGACTAAGTCGTATTTTGTCCTTTTCTCGACTCTTGAAACTGAAAAGGTCAAGTTAGTTCCTCTGTCTTAAAAATTATTCGGCCACGATAACATTACCTGGTTAGATCTTGTGTGCGTTAGCTTGAGTAGGATTCTTTTTGCTTGGCAACTTTTCCGGGTTCACTCAACCCAAGTTCCCCTCCTGACGGGAATCCTAGTCATTTCCCTCCTCTTGGGAATATTGGTGCTCCTTATATGGCGACGTTATCCCTTCCGGGGTTAACTGTCGGGTTGCTTGTTTGGTTGTTTTCAACCTCTTTGGTCCCTACCGTGTCAACTGCTACTCCATCAATCCCTCCACCTGAACAACATCATGTTGATCCTAAGCTGGATCTCTCCCCTTCGACGCCTACTTCTACGCCTTCTTCTTGTACTTCGCCTGGTGAAAGTCTCGATTCAAATAACCAGGTGGCTAAGAAGAACAAGAACAAGAACAAGAAGAAGATGTCTCCTAAGGGAGAGGCTACAAGTATAATTGTTACTCCCTCGAGTACACCTGAAGTCGGGCCCCCTTCCACTCCTCCGCGGAAGGTTAAGTTTCCTTGTCGATTATGCAAGGAGTTCTTCCTTTGTCGGACTCGTTAAAACTTAATGACATTGGATTTCGTCGAAATGATGCTCCTCAAGAATATGTTATCCCCGTCAAGCTTGTCGTCCAAAAATAACTAGGGTACTCGCTAGAAATGGTGGGGGAAATAAAGGAATCATAATCGTCGTCATCGACAGTATGTCGCTCTTGAACATGGCACTGTTTGCATTCATGTCTGGGTGGGGACATCTCATCTCGTCTCACATTTGCCTCCATGGGTTTGGGTTATCCTATTTGACCATTCATCTGCTCATCGTCTCGTCATCATGACCCCTGATCATTTGACCTCAAATACTTCCAAATCCGTCGTTGTGCCGCCGATATGTTCAAGAGAAGTTGGCCTCTGCAAAGAATACTCAACCTCCCTCCGATATCTCACACAAAACATATTGTCTCTTTCCATCTCATGTCGATGATGTGGGAAACATTATGGCCCACCTTCGACGAAGATCACTTCCTGTTGACTTCAGCTCATTATCCAAGAAGGTGACCTAGAGACTCCCTTTAGGTACCTTGGAGCCTGCATGCCTCAATGGTAGGTTCTTCGTGTTCGACGTGAGGTTTTCATCATTGGCCTCCGATCGGATGACTCTACGAGTGTTCGACACCGGCTCATTCATTTGCACATCGTGGATTGTACCTATAGTACCTTGAGGACCATCGTCATTATTGGTGGCCCCTCTCACGTCTGTTAACAGCTTTCAACATTGGCTGGTAATCAGACGATGTTCAAGCATGTTCGACTTCGACTCCTGTATTCACATGTTTGGACTTGTACTTTGTTCGGGTTTGGATGGAGCGCAAGACCCTGGTTCTAGTCTGTTGCGGACGAGGTTGCGATTTTGTGGATCATTATTACATGACTCATTGATGGATGGCTGCGGCCATACCTGAGTCTTTTAGCATGGCTGCGACCATAACTCTTATCATCATGGTCTCTTTAGTTGGGTCGCTGCATCCATACCACAGACCTTCTTTGTATGTCTTTTAGATGGCTGCGCCCATGCCTCGACTACATGTAATCAAAATATCAGTTGTATCTACGTGCAGGTTCTTCTTGGTGGTGTTCCGGTTTAGCAGTTTTGTAAAGCATTTCACCCCTCCCACTCTCTCAGGCTTCATGCTTTAGGGGGCATCTGTTACACAGTAAATTGTCACTGTCTCCTTTTCAGTCTCCCTACTGTGTCATGAAATCAAATCCATCATGCTCATGCTCTCTGAAATGGCCAAAAACCCTCTTTGCCTAAGTTTATTGGATCATCGCGACTGTTATTGAAATAACTGCGTTGACTGGCGGATGGTAGTGCAATTGGTGCGCTGCCATCGCGGAAGAACATGGGTTTCCCGCGCTGATCGAATTTCATATCTAGCACATCCCCTGCTTGTATTAAGTCGCGCTGACCAGACCTCTTATGTCAGCGCGCCAGTCCAGTTATACACCCGCACTGATCCTGTTTGGGCGAGTTTGTTCTAATAGCCAGCCTTCTAGATGACTCCAGACCTAGTTGTTGACCTTGTGAATGTTTCCCTCCCTTCTATGGCATGTATGTTCGTCATATGAGCCACCTTTCTTGGAGATAAGCTTATCCTTCCACCATCCATGGAGACTCCTTCTCCTATATAAGCCTCCACCATTCCCATGAGCAGCTAGTTTGGAACATATAGACTTTGATAGAGGAATTCTTAGAGCATTAGTGCTACTCTTTGTAGGCATTTGGTGTGTTGTGTGAGGATTGCTATAGAGCTTGAGGAAGGTCATGAGTTTGTTGCCTTGTATGTGAGAGAGAGACCTCTTTGACTTGGGAGATCTACTTCAAAGGTGAATGCTTGGGAGACATGCTGGCTGGACCCTCTAGAGAAGGACTCAGTGTCAGGACTTTGGTTGTACCTTACTCTATTTTCTAATTAATAAAGACAGATGACTACTGTTATGGTTCCATTCCCATTTGTCTTATGAATGATCAATGTGAATTTTATCTTTCCTGACTGATATATAGTTGTTATTAGTAGATTGGGTAAAGGACACCTACTTGGATTCCAACGCTATGTTTGATGAAAAGATGATCCTCTCGCTCCTTCTCTTCAGCCGATCACAGTCCTCCACTATCCTCACGGATGGACACCTGCACAAGAAAAGAGAGAACAAACACAAGCATAAAATCCACTAAAAACAACTATATATCAGTCAGGAAAGATAAAATTCACATTGATCATTCATAAGTCAAATGGGAATGAACCATAACAGTAGTCATCTATCTTTATTAATCAGAAAATAGAGTAAGGTACAACCAAAGTCCTGACGCTGAGTCCTTCTCTAGAGGGTCCAGCCAGCATGTCTCCCAAGCATTCACATTTGAAGTAGATCTCCCAAGTCAAAGAGGTCTCTCTCTCACATACAAGGCAACAAACTCATGACCTTCCTCAAGCTCTATAGCAATCCTCACACAACACACCAAATGCCTACAAAGAGCAGCAGTAATGCACTAAGAATTCCTCTATCAAAGTCTATATGTTCCAAACTAGCTACTCATGGCAATGGTGGAGGCTTATAAAGGAGAAGGAGTCTCCTTGAATAGGTAAAGGATGAGCTTTCCCCCAAGAAAAGTGGGTGACCAGGCAAACAGACATGCCAGAGAAAGGATGGCGACCTTTACAATGCTAACAGCCAAGTCTGGAGTCATATGGAAGGCTGGCTGTTAGAACAAACTCGCCTAAACAGGATCAGCGCGGGTGCAAAACTGGGCTAGCGCGCTGATATCGCAACTCAATTACAGGAGAAGTCCGGTCAGCGCGAACTGGTACCAGCAGAGGGCGCGCTGTTTGTGAAATTCGACCAACGCGGAAAACACGTGTGCTTCCACGCTGGCAGCGCACCAGTTAAACTGTTACCCGCCAGTCAGCGTGTTTATTTTAGGAACAGTCGCGATGATCCAATAAACTTAGGCAAAGAGGGTTTTTAGCCATTTCAGAGAGCATAAGTATGGTGAATGTGATTATATGACACAGTAGGGAGACTGACAAGGTGACAGTGACATTTTACTATGTAATAGATGCCCCCTAAAGCATGAAGCCCGAGAGAGTGGGAGGGGTGAAATGCTTTACAAGACTGCTAGACTGGAGCACCACCAGGAAGAACCTACAGGCAGATATAACTGATATTTCAATTACATGTAGTCTAGGCATGGGCGCAGCCATCCAAAAGACATATGAAGAAGGTCTGTGGTATGGACGCAGACACCCAGCTTAAGAGACCATAATGATAAGAGGTATGGTCGCATCCATCCTTAAGAGACTCAGGTATGGTCGCAGCCTTCCATCAATGAGTCATGTAATGATGTCCCACAAATTCGCAACCTAGCCCACAATGAATTAGAACCAGGGTCTTGCGCTCCATCTAAACCCGAACAAAGTACAAGTTCAAACATGTGAATATAGGAGTCGAGGTCGAACATGCTTGAACATCGTCTGATTACCAGCCAATGATGAAAGCCATTAACAGACGCGAGAGGGGCCACCAATGATGACGATGGTCCTCAAGGTACTATAGGTACAATCCACGGCCTGTGAATTAATGAGCCAGTGTTGAACACCCGCGAAGTCATCCGATCGGAGGCCAATGATGAAAACCTCGCGTCGAACACAAAGAACCTGCCATTGAGGCATGCAAGCTCCAAGGTACCTGAAGGGAGTCTCTAGGTCACTCCTGGATAATGAGCTAAAGTCGACAGGAAGTGATCTTTATCGAAGGTGGGCCATAATGTTTCCCACATCATCGACACGAGACGGGAAGAGACAATTTGTTTTGTGTGAAATATCAGAGGGAGGTTAAACTTGCAGAGGCCAACTTCTCTTGAACATATCGGCGGCACAACGACGGATTTGGAAGTATTTGAGGTCAAATGATCAGGGGTCATGATGACGAGACGATGAGCAGATGAATGGTCAAATAGGATAACCCAAACCCATGGAGGCAATGTGAGACGAGATGAGATGTCCCCACCCAGACATGAATGCAAACAGTGCCATGTTCAAGAGCGACATACTGTCGATGACGACGATTATGATTCCTTTATTTCCCCCACCATTTCTAGCGAGTACCCCGGTTATTTTTGGACGACAAGCTTGACGGGGATAGCATATGCTTGAGGAGCGTCATTTTGACGAAATCCGATGTCATTAAGTTTTAACGAGTCCGACAAAGGAAGAACTCGACGTCTTTTCATGTCTAGAGAGTTTGAAAAGACAATGAAAAGAAGACTCCAGGGGTGTCCTTTTTCATAAATTTGTGTCTCTCGAGCCCGAAAAAGTATAAAACGATGCTCGAAAGAACCGCCCGATCATCACGACCGAGGAGTACTTTTCGTGAGTAGTGACACCGACCCGAAAAAGTAAAAAAGCGATCAATATCACGTCGTTTTGTTACCATTAAACGAACTAAAACGACAAAGGCCCGACAATCTTTTCGTTTTTAAACGGTCGGAAAAGGGTTTAAAGACGACCGCCTCTCATGTCCGTTTAACGAGTCGAGAGGACCAACTCAGCAATCTTTTCAACTTTGAACGGTCAGAAAAGAGCTGAAAGCAGACGTCCATTTTAATTCTCTTTAACGAGTCAAAAAGGGAAAAAATACTCGGCAATCTTTTCATATTTTACGAGTTAGAAAAGAGCTTAAAGGTGACTCATCTGTGGGTTCATTTTTACACAAGCTTGAACCATGGATAACTTTGCTTGGATTCAGTTTCATGTTTTCACAAGCTTGAAATGAAAAACTATGCTTGTTATAAGTTTGCATGCCCCCAGCATAATGACACAAACGAGGTACATGCCCCCCAAGCTTCATTGCATTCAACAAAGTGGATGGAATGAAGGTTCACTTTTGAGATCTTGGAAAGACTCGACTTGTATTTTACGAGATCTTAATCAAAGACTCGAGTGGGAAAGGGAGTTGTTTCATGTTTTAATGAGGTTGACACAGTAAAATAACTATCCTCATAACCCTTGTTTCATTTTTTAATGAGCTTGACACAAGATCAGGAACTATGCTCGGATACAAGCCGTTTCATTATTTTAACGAGGTTGATACATTAGCAAAACTATCCTCGAGACTCCTTGTTTCATTTTTTAGGGAGCTTGACATAGGAAAGTGAACTATGCTCTGACCAGACCTAATTTCATCTTTTAGGGAGCTTGACATAGGAAAATGAACTATGCTTCGCCCGAACTTCATCATAATGAACAGGAAATTGGGGCTTCCAAGAGTGGCACTCCCAGTGGGAGGTCAATGTCTTGGAAGTCAGGACCCAATGCCCCCAGGACACTATGCACGACGGTGGCATTGCTGGATATAGCCACGGGAGAGGTGGCCACGTAGTTGATCTGGGGTGAGACAGATGCAACTGGTGGATGAGAACCAAGAGGGAAGGACAATTGTGCCGGAGGGACTTGTGGACGAACGAACGATAATTGATCCATTGTCACTATTCTTCCATCGTGTGGAAAAAAAACCACACAGAAAAGTGAAGAAACAAGGGCTCCCATGGCATACACATAGTCACGACCAAGGAGAAGACTGAAGTCTAAAGAACCTTGGGTAACCGAGACGTCTATATAGACAGTCTTGCCTCCCAAAGTGATAGGGAACTTTGGAAGGATCCCTAATGGTTGACTCGTTCCTCCGTCAAAAGTGGTGAGATTCGGTGCGACAGGTACAAGCGATGGGGAACCCAAAGCCTGCCAAGTAGTAACGGGCATAAGACTAACCGATGCTCCTTCATCTAACACAGTGCCGGGCAGCGCCATATGGGAGGCATAGGCGGTGACCCAGAAAGGCACATGAGATGGAAGGGGAGGGGTAGTCAAACAATTCCAATCGAAGGAAACGACCGAACTACTTGGTGGGGGAACCATATGGTTGCCCCCCTACTTGGAAGGAACCGAATCGGAATTCTCCGGAGAGGTTGGGATGGGAAAACCATTATCAAGCTCAGGAGAATTTGATGAGATGAGAAGAACATGGGAATTTTGCTCTTCCGAAACAGAATGGTCGACAGGAGGTGAACTCCAGTCGACACTCTTTTCGACCAATGGTTAGTCTAGAACACGCTGGGCACAGCCAGGTTCGGGAAGAGGGGCCTGGAAAAGAGAAGAATGTGAACCAATCTCATTGTCGGGAGGTGAATGATTTGTAGCTACAGAAAGACGTTGATATCCAACGGGGAGTTGGGGCGAGGGAGCTGGGAGCCTTTCCTAAACAGTGGAGGCTTTATCCATGAGTGGACAAAGGTGAAGGGGATGATATCCTTCACAAAGTCTGCAGGGGATTCGAATCTTCCCTTTTCCCTTGCCATTCCCAACTGATGAGGTAGCATCGCCGTGAGCCTCAAGGGATGATGAGGGGTGGGCTAGATTGCGAGACCATATTTCTAGTACCCTGGGAATGCCAGGACAATCGCGACGAAGATGGTCCTCCTTGCATAATCGACAAGGAAACTTAACCTTCCGCAGAGGAGTGGAAGGGGGCTCGACTTCAGGTGTACTCGAGGGAGTAATGGTTATACTTGTAGCCTCTCCCTTAGGAGACTTCTTCTTCTTGTTCTTGTTCTTCTTCTTCTTAGCCACCTGGTTATTCGAATCGAGACTTTCACCAGGCGAAGTACAAGAAGAAGGCGTAGAAGTAGGCGTCGAAGGGGAGAGATCCACCTTAGGATCAACATGATGTTGTTCAGGTGGAGGGACTGATGGAGTAGCAGCCGACACGGCAGGGACCAAAGAGGTTGAAAACAACCAAACAGGCAGCCCGATAATTAACCCCAGAAGGGATAACGTCGCCATATAAGGAGCACCAATATTCCCAAGAGGAGGGAAATGACTAGGATTCTCGTCAGGAGGGGAACTTGGGTTAGTGAACCCTGGAAAAGTTGCCATAGCAAAAAGAATCCTACTCAAGCTAACGCACATAAGATCTAACCAGGTAATGTTATCGTGGCCGAATAAATTTTTAAGACACAGGAACTAAACTTGACCTTTTCATGTTTCAAGAGTCGGGGAAAAGGACGAAGATGACTCTAGTCTCCTCAATGTTTATTGAGCAGGAAGTACAAGAACTCACTTACACCTTTTCTTTTAGGGAGTCTGAAAAGGATCAAAAGTGACTGCTCTGGAGATTCTAAGCAAAAGGTTTACCAAGCAATCTGTAAAACTGCTTATACACCTTGGCAATCGTATGAGAACCAAGGACTTTCCGTACTGCAGTCAATCTTCCCGAATGCTGTGATCGGTGCGTTATGGTTCACAAGGTGGTAGACTCAACTTCCTATGGATAAAGGATGCAAACCTAGTGGAGTCTCCCCATATATACGCGACGGTACGTGGGAGCCCAAATCCGTGCTAGACCATAATTGAATCACACCAGGAGGAATCACCCAACCTTAATGTGAAAGCAAGAGTGACTAGGTTTAACGATGTCGGAGCATGTCTCTAGCCTAGACCTCTAGATGTTTGTGTTAAGTTCCAATGCGTTGTTAAGTTTATTCGGTTTATTTTGTGGTTGATCTTGAATTAAGTTTCAATTTCAGGTCCTACCGTATGATCTCTTAGAATTACTTAGATGCAAACTACATGCCAAATAACATCATTTCATTCGATGAATTCTAACTATGAAAAGGTTAGGAATTTCGATCAAACAAAATGAACACAAACAATCGAACAATCTAATGCAACTAATGGTGAGGAAACAAAACTTTTCTTTTGAGAATACAAATCAATGAAATGTTCTTTTTCCTTTTTAACTATTGAATGCAGAAGATATTAGTTTGATTTTCTTTTCAATGGCACAAAGCACTTAACGAATTTTGAGAGATAGCAACACTAAGCAAATGGAATGAAATCACTCAATGGAAAGACAACAAAGTTCCCAAGACACCAAAACAGTTTTCCAAATCAAAGGAAAAAATAAGGCTTATGAGCTATGTGATCTAAGCTCAACAAGACAAAAAGGAATTCAAGCAAGAAGGAAGCAAGTGTGAACTGATCGATCCAAACAATTGTGATCTATGCTTGGTAGTGAAGAAATCGAATCAACATAAAAAAGTGGTTCAATAATCGACACTAAAAATCAACCAGCAACAAGCAATGAAAAAGCCTCAAGCAAATCGATAAGAGGGTTGTGGATGAACCTTGAATAGACAAGTAACCCAAGCAAATGGTTTCTCGATGAAACTTCTAAAGGGCTAGGTCACATGGTGTAAAAACACCAGACTCGCTCGAATGAAATCAAAGAGAGAGTGCCCCTAACCAAAAGCAATCAAAGCAAGCTAATGAGAGACAAGAAACAACAGGGGATAAGAAAGATTGATAAATTCAGGAGATAAAGTTATAAAAACAACTTTTCAGGAGTCAGCGCAAGTACACAGTGAGAACCCGCGATGATCACTATATCAGCGCAATTTTTACACAGACAACCCGAGATGTCAGCGCAAATTTTACGCAGACAACCCGTGCTGATCGCAGAAAAACACAGTCGTCGCGGGAATTAAGCTAGCAACACAAGGTCAGCGCGGGTAAAAAGCTAGCAGGTGGCGCTAACATCGTGACTATACACGTCTTTTCTGCGATGATCCGATTTCCAGGATCGTCGCGACTGTTAGGCGTAATTACGCGATGAACAGGATGTTGCAAAAGGGTGAGCGCGATGACAGCGCGACTGTTAAAATTAAATCCGCGATGGAGCTCAAAAATAGTGATAGGCAAATCAAAACTCCCAAATCAAAACGGCCAATCTTTCAATCAAACAGGGGCATTTCCCAGATCAACCCAGGAAATCTAAAAGCAGAGAACTAATCCCCAATCTTTGACAAGAGAATAACAATCAAACTCAAAAACAAGGATGAACAACAAGAGACACAGGCAACGTCCCCAGCGGAGTCGCCAAATTGTTGGAGAGGTAAATCCCCTCTAAGGATAGAGGTGATCCCTACTAGCCCAAAAGGGGTCTAGCAACAATCAAACAATGCTACTCTGCAGGTTCCTAGTTGTAATTAACAAGTGGGTAAAGGACACCTACTTGGATTCCAATGCTATGTTTGATGAAGAGATGATCCTCTTGCTCCTTCGCTTCAGCCGATCACAGTCCTCCACTATCCTCGTGGATGGACACCTACACAAGCAAAGAGAGAACAAACACAAGCGTAAAATCTACTAACAACAACTATATATCAGTCAGGAAAGATAAAATTCACATTGATCATTCATAAGACAAATGGGAATGGAACCATAACAGTAGTCATCTATCTTTATTAATCAGAAAATAGAGTAAGGTACAACCAAAGTCCTGACACTGAGTCCTTCTCTAGAGGGTCCAGCCAGCATGTCTTCCAAGCATTCACCTTTGAAGTAGATCTCCCAAGTCAAAGAGGTCTCTCTCTCACATACAAGGCAACAAACTCATGACCTTCCTCAAGCTCTATAGCAATCCTCACACAACACACCAAATGCCTACAAAGAGTAGCACTAATGCACTAAGAATTCCTCTATCAAAGTCTATATGTTCCAAACTAGCTGCTTATGGCAATGGTGGAGGCTTATATAGGAGAAGGAGTCTCCATGGATGGTGGAAGGATAAGCTTATCTCCAAGAAAGGTGGCTCATATGATGAACATACATGCCATAGAAGGGAGGGCGACATTCACAAGGCCAACAACCAGGTCTGGAGTCATCTGGAAGGCTGGTTGTTAGAACAAACTCGCCCAAACAGGATCAACGCGGGTGTATAACTGGACTGGCACGCTGACATCGCATCTTAATAACAGAAGAGGTCTGGTCAGCACGACTTAATACAAGCAGGGGATGCGCTGGCTATGAAATTTGATCAGCGTGGGAAACATGTGTTCTTCCGCACTGGTAGCGCACCAATTGCACTACCATCCGCCAGTCAGCACGATTATTTCAATAACAGTTGCGATGATCCAATAAACTTAGGCAAAGAGGGTTTTTGGCCATTTCAGAGAGCATGAGCATGATGGATTTGATTTCATGACACAGTAGGGAGACTGAAAAGGAGACAGTGACAATTTACTGTGTAACAATCCACCTTGCAAATTGTCTCTGCCATTTGTCTACTTTCACCCATTGCACCCTACAGAAGGGCTTTTCAGTATGCATCGCACTTTTTTCATGTGGTAGGTGAGATGCATCGCACCCTTAGCACTGAGCAGTCTGTATTGTCTAGTTTTGACCAGTTCTGAGCAATTTTCCATGGAGAACTTCTGGGAGATGATGTAATCAGTTGACCTTGTTCCTTTATGGTGTGAAACAACACTTTTAGGGATTCATAATCCCTTGGTTTATGGACATATATTATTGGGGTTGCAGTGCCCAAATATGTCTATAACAAGGGGATTTGTAGAAATGAAGGGAAATGAAGGGGATGAGGGGCTTCTAAATTCTTGAGAAAATTTTGGGAAGTAAGGAGGGATGTTAGAAAGTAGGTAAATGTGGAATTTCAAATATTGAGTGAGGGGAAGGGGTCCAAAAGGGCAAAACACAGGCCTAACCTAGAAAATTGTCAAATTGTAGCAATAAACTGGGGTTTGTGGGAAAATGATGAATTTGAGGGATATGAGTGATGGGAAGCATTTAAGAAGCTATATTAAGGATAGGGGAAGGTGTATGAGCATCAGAATACAAGTTTTGTTGATCATTTGGCCATCCAAGAAAAATTACCTTCAAAACCCCAGGAAAGGGAAATGAGGCTTCCCCAAGTACAACTGAAGCATGAACAAGGTGTAAAATGACCCATTAGAACCTGAAATGATGTTGACAACTCTTTGAATGATGGTACATTACGCTGAATGGTGACATGGACCAATACTTGGAAGACTTTGGAAGGAGTGAAAACAACCCTAGACCTAATACCTAGTGACCAAATTTTACTTGAAGACTCACTGAAATGACAAAATTTGACTTTGACACCTTGAGACCACTTTGTAAGAGCATATTTGATCACTAATGGAAGGATTCAAAGGCTGACACTAACAGTTCTCATGAAATCCTGAAATCCAAAAAAAATAAAGTATGGGATCTCCCGAGTGGAGTCAGCAATTTGTGGTGAAGTAAAATTATAAGTGCAGAGACGAACTAATTCCTCTAGCCCGATAATGGGTCTAGCCATAATAGACACATTCTATGGAAGATTTACTTAGGTTAGAATCAATTATGAGGGCCTAACTCTTGGTCGCTTATTCTACTAGATGATTTCCTCGCTTGCTCACTCCAGCAATCTCTCACTTCCTTCTTCAAGCTCCTAAAACAAGTAAACAACAACAACATACAAACATAATAATAGACAAATTGCAATTCAAACTACTTAAAGAGTTAAGAAATATTAATACACGAATATGTAATATTACAAAACATGTAGGAAATCAATCGATAGTTGCATATATTAATATCAAAGAGAGATTACAACCATTCATCTTGACATCGCAGTCTTCCTTTGACAATACCGGGTTCCAACACACTTCTGCTAGCACTCCATGATGACTTCAAAAAACAATAGTTTAAAGGCTCTTCCCTTTAAGCTTCACTCCAAACCAAACACACTTCTCCCTCACACAACTAGATGGCTACAACTAGTAATAGCTTGCTTGTCTAATCAAAATAGTATACTCACACTCAGCCAACACTCTAACTAGCTTGCGCTTGGGAAGAAAGGAGGTTTATATGGGAAATATGGATGGGAGATGGATCCTCTTCTCATGGGAGAAGGAATTATCCCTTGAGGTAGCTCCATCATTATAGGAGAAAGAAGCCCAAAGTGTCATCCTCAACCCCATCCATCCAAACCATTTATCGGACTTCCGTTACGGAGCTTCTAAAGCTGGAAGCTTCGGCTCTAATTTAAAAAACATCCCATAATAGGACCAACATGAATGGAACATAGATTAGTAACATCGGTCGGTGTGGGGAATAGTGTTAATCTCTGCACATCGGTGTGGGGGAGACAAAGGTCTTAGCACTGGCCTTGTAAACTGGACAAAACAAAAGTTTCAAGGGAAATGGTGTAAAAGGGAAAATATTTGTTCATGGAGAGGGACATAATGGGAGTTTCTCCATGAAGGCAAAGCATGTGGGGTTCATTGTAGAGGTCCTCTAGGATCAAGGAATGGGGAGTACAGAGAGAGTGAAAAAATGCTATGTAACAGGGGGTGGCTTGAAATTTATGTGGACAATCAGATCAAAGAAGTGCAGATCTAGTTCATGGCATGCTTTGAGGAAGGTGTTAGGGGGCTACTTTCCTTAGTGACAAAATGAGGACTCCCCTCTGTTAACTTTTGTACAAGTAGGGGTCTCCACAATTAACCACAATTGTTGATCAAACTAAGTTCGATTCAGTCTATGGTTAATTGAATATAGATATGTGGGTGAATAAGAAATCATAAGTGGTAGCTTAAGTGATAGCCTGTGTGACAAGTATGACATGGCATAAGCCTAATGTAGGTCAAATGATGTAGGGTATTGTAATGTGGAAGCAATTAAGGGCATGGTTTGATTTTTCAGTCATATTTTGTGAGTGATAAAGTATAAGGCCATGATACAATGAAATATAGTGTCATTCTTGGTGGAAACTTTTGAATGAATAATGATCCAGGGTTCATCCTAGGGTGCCAACAAAAGATTTCTTCATAGTCTAGCACTTCGCCAAAATTTTCACTCCCTTGGATCAAAGGAGCTTCTCATCTGAGGTGAGCCGAAACCATAGAAAGATAAAATCAGATATAGAACTATATATTAAGTAGTGTGTGAAACCATCCATACATTTATTTGCAACAAGCAAAAATATGCATTTAAAAGATTAAAAAAAAAAACAAAAAAAACAAAATTAATTAATTAATTAATTAAATAAATAAATAAAATTAAGAGGGGGTACGGAACACATAAAAATGTGACAAAACTCCCATTCTCCATTTATTATTATGAAAAAATCCTTCAGTACATCTTAGAAAATATTATAAACTTGTGCACAGATATTACAACTCAAAACAACTATAAAAATACATCATTACATAATCAAATCTACTTACATGCAGTCTTTCTTTTGCACAACTCAAATCTATACTTTGCAATGTTTTCCAAACTTTTTCTCACTGCTTTGCATCTTCTTTTATAACCCACATTCACTTGATCTACTCTTCGTTCCCTCTCACGCTTAATCTATGGTTTTCAAAAAACTTGAGCCATTATCTTGGTTTCATGTTGACTATATCAAAATCGATTCTATCTTTTCCAATGTGCACCCTTAATTTCCACTCCACAAGTCCTAATATAGATATTATATTGCCGCTTTGATTTTTTGGCACTCTTCTTCTAGAAAATTTATCCAAAATATCCTCAGAAACTTCTACTATTTCAAAAATGAAGGATCCAATATGTCCTGACCACAATCTATTAACTCGCCCTCGAATCATTGTGTTGTTGTTGTAGCTAAAATCTAGGTTGGTTGGCTTCTACTATGGTTGGTTGTAGTACCTTCAAACGAAGGACCCAACCCTTGAACACTTTTAAGAGTTTACTCCTTAAAAGAGGTGAATATAGAAAGAGAGGAATTCCACGAGTCCATAAGTGTAGACACCTTAGTTAAAAATTTTGCAATAGTCTGTGCACTAAGATAACTGGGTTACGAATGGATAAGATCCTGGAACTATTGATCATCTCTAATGGATAACGTGCTTAAGGTGATGAAATGTTTCTATGCCTCAATGTAGAGGTCACAAAGAACAAATTTAGTGGATTGTCACGCATCTTCCAACTGATTAATTTGAGCATCTAATACATGATTCAGCTTGATCCAATAGTTTCTTCTTTACTTCCTGATATGAAGTCAACATTTCTTGTTGGAATAGGTTCTTGACATTCTCACACAAGGGATAATTAGTTGAATTATTTTTCACAAGAATACCACTTCAATCGGAAATTTGACTGAACATCTACTGTGACTCTTGCATAACTTCTGGCAAAGTGTCGCAAATAGAGCAAGCTATCTAAATCTTCTCAACTATCTACTTTTTGTAGAGTGTTGATGGATCTAATGAGGATTGATGTAGGGTAGTGATAGTGTCCTGGAGAAGGGAAACAAACGGTGAGATCTTCAAGTTGTTCTTCGTAAAAAGGGGCAAGTGTAGGCCAGAAGGACTACATTTTGGAATGAACATCACTCACCTGAGCTTCTAAACCATCTTTCTCAAAGTGAAACTATGTTTTTACTATAGTGACGATGTTGAGATGATGTTGTTGTTCATCATAGGCAACTTGAAAATATTTTCATTGAGTCTCGTTCTCAACAAGATGATTCTCCAACTGATAGACATAAGTGTGAATGAACTAGAACAACTATGGTGAAGACCATGTAATGAGGGTGTCCCCTGAAACTATATCACTACAAGAAAAAAGGACATCGGTGAGGAGTGAAAAATGTCACCATAAGCTCATTGGTGACGGTCAAAAGAGAATTCATCACCAAAAACTAAACATCATCAAAGGTGGCATCGCCAAAATCATAGGTGTTGTAGTGACATATAAATTTCGTCACCAATAATGATTTATAATGACGGATAACGACCGTCACCATTTCATATAAGAAATGGTGATGAACCATAGCCTTCATCACCAAAAATTGAACGTCACCAAAGGTGGCATTGTCAAAAGTAAGGTGTTGTAGTGACATTCAAATTTCGTCACCAACAATGATTTATAATGACAGATAGCGACTGTCACCATTTCATATGAGCAATGGTGATGGACCATAACCTCTGTCACCAAAAACTGAACGTCACCAAAGGTATAGGTGTTATGGTGACATTCAAGGTCCATCACAAATATTGATTATAATGATGGATAGTGACTGTCACCATTTCATATGAACAATAATGATTTATTGTGATGGATCTTTAATGGTCATCACTATTGGTGCATATATATGGTGATTTTCATTAACCGCCACCAAAAGCCACATTGCTAGAAGTATAGGTGTTGTTGTGACATTCAATGTCCATCACAAATAATGACTATAATGATGGACAATGACCGTTACCATTTCATATCAACAACAACGATTTATGGTTGCGAACCTTTGAGGGTCGTCACTATTGATGCGTATATATGGTGGCGTTCGTTGATCGTTACCATTTCATATTTTTGGTGAGGGTTGAAAAATGTCACCAAAGCTCCTTGGTGATGGTCAAAAGAGCCTTCATCACCATAAATTGATCGTTGCCATTCCATTTGGATGTCAGAGCGTGATGGAATCAAACCACCAACCTCTTGCTTGTAAAGTAAGTGCTCTTCCATTGAGCTAGTACCCTTTAAAGAATTATACTTTTTAAATTAGACCTTGAAACTTCATAAATTGTAAATTCTACAACTTTGAATAAATTAAAGTTTCAGCAATATTTTAATAAACAAGCAAAGCAACATCAAAGATGTAGGTCCCTACCTAATGGTTATTGAAGCTATGAAAATTGGGTGGAGGGAAAAATAGTTATGTATAAGAGAATCAATATGTTTAGTTGAATACTCAATTAGAAGTGAAACTCCAAAAGACATTTATAACCTATAAATGACCTATAACTATCAAATGCACTGAATATTGCAAAGGAAATGTCATAAGTGGATATCATATGGAAGAAGAGGAGCTAGGGACTTGGAACCCTTGTACATCTTGGCATGCCTTAGCACTTGGCACATCTTAGCTTGTTTGACATGTCTTCGTACTATTTGGAACATCTTAGCATGCCCTAGCATTCCCTAACACAACTTGGTAGTCATGACCTCACAACTAGCATTGCATTTTTCTAGGACTTGGGAACCTTACATTCACTAGAACACCTTGGCACTCCCTAGTTGTCATGCCCTTTGTTATCCTCCATGGTGTCTCAGGCTAATGAAGAGATCGGCAGAGGTAATCATAGACCAAGCTTTTATTTTGGTAGCTAGCCCTACCAAACCAGAGAGGGCTCTCTTTATGAAATCATAGCCAAGATATGACTGGAATGTAAAGGATTTTTGGCTAGATAGCTAGGGTTGGGTGGAGTTTTGGAAAATTTAGGGACTTGGAACTCTATCCACCAGTGTCTTGTCTGGCAGGGACTTTGTCAAGGAGGTAAGGACTTGGAACTTTGTCTAGGATAAAGCACCTAACATGCATGACAAAAGCTCCCTAGAATAAAGTACCTCCTACCTAGAAGAGTGCCCCCTGCTCAAAATATAGAACCCTTCTCTACTGTGCACTTTTCTTAAAGATAAATTTGTACATAAAATAGTACTAAGAAAAACACCTAAATTAAGAAAAGTGAGGATCTAATTCAAAATATAAAAGTATACTAAATATGGCTCTATATAGGTTTGGGAAACACTAGACAAGCATGCTTTCATACAACAAAAATAAGATGCCTAAAATCGATGTGATTCTTTCATCATTGCTATACCCTCACAACCAAACTGGAATCTATAGCATGTACCCTAAGGCTGTATGCATTTGTTGAAGGTGTAGATTGAAAGGATCTGTTGAGATGAAGTTGTATTGAAGGAGAAGCACCTTCAAAACACTAGATAAGGTCTATTGTGAATTCAACCCATTTGTACATAGACCAAGGCTGCTACTAGGTACACTTCTCCGTTGAATGGAAACTACAATGTATTGTAGTGCTGCTGAAGCAAAAACACCTTTAGTGCAACACGGATAAAAATCTAACAGATATTGTCACTGTGGCCTCAGTTGTCGATGATCCTATCAATATAGGTAACAATTTTGATAATTGAAAAACCAAAAGGTGAGATGCATAGATCATTTGAAATGACAGATTTGGGCATACTTTATTATTATCTAGGAGTGTTAGTATAGAAAATGCAAGGTAACTTGTTGTGTCTTTATGTCACAGGCCAAGGATGCGAAGAAGTACATAAAATATTAAATAGCATGGCATGGTTATTTTGAAACAGGAATGGAATTCTCCTTGTGCGGGTTCTAATCTAGCAAGTATAACTTTAAATAAGAAACTGATAGTTATGGGGTTGAAATTGTCTCACAATTCATGAAAAGTCCCAAATTTGTTCACTAGAAAGAATTAGAGCGAATCGTCAGATTTATGGAAGGGAACACCCTATTCGCAGGAAGATAACTTGAAATTAGTCGGGCATATTATTTCTCGTCTTCTTGTACATGTGTGCTTTGAAAATATAACCACATCCAAAGACTCAATAACAACTCTGGTAAAGTTTAAAGATGTGAAGCACTTCTGAGAAAACCCATCGCTTAATGACAATTGAGTGAGGAATATGTCGAAGGATTCAATATTGCACTCAGACATAAAAAGGAAGTTGGGGTATCCATCATCTTGCCAACAAATCGATTCCAACCATAATGTGAGATGTAGGTTAACTATGAAACCTCTTTCCTACTTTGTAGTATTGTTTCCTCTTGAATTCCAACAGGTATATGGCTGCTTACATCCCCAAAACCTGTGCCAGGTAAACTCTACATGATACAATTGTGACATGCAAGCTCGACGCGCACTCTAGTTTCCCTCTAAAAGAGGGTAACTCAAAGTATTATGACAATCTTAACTATAATTTGATCATACAATATTGAGGTATGTCATGTAATAAAAATTATACTATCAATGTACTAATGAAGAACTCAAAATAAACGAATTTCTTATTGCTACAATAGCACCTCTTAGGATTCTCAAATAAAGCACCTAACCTGCATGGAAAAAGCTTCCTAGATTAGAGTACTTCCTACCTAGAAGTGTGTCTGCTGCTAAAAATATAGAACCCTTATCTACTATGCACTTTTCTCAAAGATAAATCTGTGCATAAAACAGAATTAAGAAAAACACCTAAATTAAGAAAGGTGAGCATCTAAGTCAAACTATAAAAGCATACTAAATATGGTTGTATACAATATTGAGGTATTGCATGGAATAAACAATATACTATGAATGCACTATTGAAGAACTAAAAATAAATGAATTTCTTATTGCTACAATAGCACCTCTTGGGATTCTCGGATAAAGAACTTAACCTACATGGCAAAAGATTCCTAGAATAGAGTACCTCCTACCTAGAAGTGTGTCCCCTACTGAAAATATAGAACCCTTCTCTACTGTCCGCTTTTCTTAAAGATAAATCTATGCATAAAACATAACTAAGAAAAACACCTAAATTAAGAAAAGTGAGCATCTAAGTCAAACTGTAAAAGCATACTAAATATGCCTAAAATCGATGCACTTCTTTCGTTGTTGCTACAACCTCGTAGGAAAACTATAATCTACAACATGTGTCCCAAGGCTGCATGCATCGACTAAAGGTGAAGACCGAAAGCATCTACTAAGATGAAGTATTGTTGAAGGAGAAACACCTTCAAAACAATATATAGAGTCTAATGTGCATTCAACACATCTCTGCACATGCCAAGGTTGCTACTGGGCACACTTCTTGCCTAAATAGAAACTACGGTGTATTGTTGCTCTGCTGAAGGAGAAACACCTTCAAAAAAACACGGATAAAACTATAACATATATTGTCACTATGGTATCGGTTGTAGAAGTTCTCATCAATATAAGTAATAACTTTGATAATTGAAAAACCAAAATGTGAGCTACATAGATCATTTGAAATGATAGATTTGGGCATACTTTATTATTTCTTAGGAGTGTCAGTATAGGAAATTCAAGGTAGCCTATTGCATCTTTATGTCACAGACAAAGAATGTGAATAAATACAAAAGAAGATTAAATAGCATGGTACAAGTCAATTGCAGGTTCTTTCAAAACAATAATGGAGTTCTCCTTGTGCAGATTCTAATCTACTGGGTATAGATTTAAATAAGAAGTTTATAAATATGGCATTGGAATTGTCTCATGATTCATGGCAAGTCCCAAAGTTGTTCACTAGAAATAAGTAGAGAGAGTCGTCAGGTTTATGAATGGGAACACCCTATTCATAGGTATATAACTTCAAATTAGCTGGGCATATTATTTCTCCTCTTCTTGTACGTGTGTGCTTTGAAAAGCTAACCACCTCCGAAGACTCAAGAACAACTCTAGTAAAGTTATAAAAAGGAAGTTGGGGTATCCAACATCTTGCCAACAAACCAACTCCAACCATAATGTGAAATCCAGGTTAACTGTGAAAACTCGTTCCCACTTTGTAATATTGTTGCCTCTTGAATTCCAATAGGTATCTTGCTGCTTATATCCACAAAACTTGTCCCAGGTAAACTTTACATGATACAATTGTGATGTGCAAGCTTGACACACACTCTAGTTTCCCTCTAAAGAAGGTAATTCAAAATATTATGACAGGCTTAACTGTAATTCAACCATACACTTTGGAGATATTGTTAGGAATAAACAATATACTATCAATGCGCTAATGAAGAACTCAAAATAAACAAATTTCTTGTTGCTACAATAGCACAAATCTTTGGATTCTCCAAGGAGCCACTAATTTATACACATTTGGAATCTTTACTTGGTCTACAGAAAGATTAAGAAATGGTAGTGATCACTCTTTTCCCTCCCATGGAAGGTCTATACAGAGTCTGCAATAAATTGATTTAAAAGTGAGGTATATGCCTGAAAAATAAGAGTCCGACTCTTCAACTCTAATTTAGTGGCAAGGAAATATTCAACTGTAAATGCTTATCTTCTACAGTGTAAATTTCTAGATAAATGGTTAGCATAAATCTATCCATTGTCCACATATCCCAAAAAACCATGTATGGCTAGACTTTGGTTGTGTGTAAGAGAGGGGAGATCACATAAATAATCCATTATCAAAAGAAAAAGTTAAAGAACAACATTCTATGGAGATTTTTTTTTAAATTTTATTACATACCTTAGAAAGTTTGAAATGACATAACTGAAGCTTCCCTCTCTTCCACACTTCATTAAATATGCACCTTTTCCAATGCAGATGTGGCCTGCAGAATCACAATCAGCAAATATAATATGAAAAGTAAGTTTAATGAATTAAAGTAGCTTTGTTATACCTCAAGAAAATGGACTATGAGAAATTGGATTCATTCTCTACAAAAGATGATATAGCAAGATCTAATTACATTTTTAAGTGAAACAAAGGTAAATTGGATTCATGTTCTACAATAGATGAAATAATGAGATCTAATGATATTTTCAATTGTTGGCTTATTGGGGCTTGACCCAGGTTTAGAAGTTTTTTACCTAAACAAATCTCGAAACTACTGGCCCTTTCGGCAACAGGCCGTGGAGAGAGAACTGAGGTCTCACCCGAGGTAGTATGGGAGGGTGCTAGAACCATGTTTACGCACCCTAGTGGTGTCTTGTTGAGGTCTGGAAAGTTCGTGAACTGATCCTACGCATTGCGATACTTCTGTGTAGCTATCTGTTCAGTGCAACTACCTTTGTGTGGCTAGGATGACGAGTGCGACTGTTCTGTTCTTTACCCTTTCTATGCTTAGTATTATTATAGATCTTGAATTAAATTAATTAGGCCTAATACTTTCAATTACCATTTAACATAAACAGAGATGTGCACAATCATAACCCATAAACAGATGCATAAACCGGGATATAGAAACGGAGATACAATATTCCAAAACCAACTTATCTTTATTAATTCCTTTTCCAATTACAATCCACTTCCTACCCTACGCACACAGCTACAGGGGCCTACGCATATAGTTGTGGACTCTACTAGGCCGTTGTGCACACAGCTGCAGAGCCTCTTCTACTACTACAACCCTCAACTTAGACTTACAGACTCAGAGCGAATATTGCCATTAACAACCCATAACACTTCATATCTTTTTCTAAAACTTCCAAAAACTACCTTCTACACCTCAGCCTTCCTCTATTTATACATTCCCATGGTCCATGGACCATGGGCATGCTGACTCACTTTCTATTATTTTACCTTATTTTCGGGTGGACTACCCTTTGACTTGACTCATTACAACTCACGCTCTGCGCACTTCACATGGCCTTTATAATAAAAATACCCCAAAATTGTGGGCTTTAAGCCCCAATACCATTATGCAGGGGATCTGCTACCCAGCAAGCCCCCAAAATAATCATCGTGACTCATCTCGAGTCACTCGTCAGTGCACCGAGACACGCTGTCAAGGCTTCACGGTCCACCATCTCTATGAGTGACGCACTACGTTCGGTTGCTCCATCCTTGCCTCCTACAACACTTCTTCAAGCTCTCGCTCCATTTCCCCTACTAATTCGCGTAACCAATGATGCTCATTTTGCTCTGCTTGGTTAACACAAAGTGACCCCTTATAGGATTTTAGCTCTAGTTGAGATGTCAAAGGCATGAAATCTTTGTGTAAGAGTAGCAAGCTTGCGATCTCTCATCCAGTATACTCAATGTCTGCTAAAGCTTGTTTTGCATTTTTGCAAGAGAGATGTTACTATCCATGAAGTCCCACTCTTCAATTTTGTCATGGGCATGCGACCCAGGGACTCACTTTTCAACAGAATTCTATCTTTTATCCCAAGCTTCACCATCTTGCCCTTATCTTTCATAGGTCGCTTACCAGACTACAGGTTTTGCGGTGACATCCGGAATAGTCCTACTATCTATGTAGGAATTTGTGGTACATCTCCCACCATTGGCATTGGGCTCAGCACGGGGGCCTTAACTGTTGAAATTACATTGTCCTGAAAGTCCTACACCTCTTTTGGAAATGTCGCAACTAATGGGCTTATTCTCAAAGCATCGAGGTTGGACGGGTCCATATCTATCGGGTAGCGAAATAACTTAAGTCTCAAGGTGCCATGGTTTGTTCAGTGGGTGACCAGCTGTGATTTATAGGCTGTTTGATATTAAAATTCGACTGTTCCCTCCTTTTCTGGCTCATTAATGTGACACTGGCGGGAGATCGTTTCAAATCCAGTTCTGACTTTATGTCTTAAATGCCTGTCGTTCGCTCCTCGTTGTCCTAGATTGAGCATTTTTTCATGAACAGTGACCTCAATGGTCACTTTCCCACTTGTCTGCATAGTAGCACAACCCCTTATGCACGACCGCAATTCCTGCGATAAACCTACCCTACACGAAACCCTGTTTCTGTGTAGTTTTCCTGCAAACTTGTTTATAGTTCTACACCTTCTTTCAACTGCTTGGTGCGCTAAGACTATGGTTTGGTCGGTTAGTCAGACAGTTAGCCCACTCGTGTAGGGCTTCAGGCAATTGCCATTTACTCTTCTTGGGAAGGGCTCTCCATTAAGCTTGCCGAGCTGGACCGCACCTCCATCTGTGACCTCTTTGACTACATATGGTCCCAACCAATGCATTTAGAGTTTTCCAGGAAATTTCTGGAACTTGCTGTCATATAGTAATATTAAATCGTTTACTTTTAACGTGTGCAACTTGATATGGCAATCGTGTTAATTTTTTTCGCGTTGTTTCTATACCTGCTGATGGAATCCCGCTAGAAACCGTTCTTCCTCAAGTTCTTCCAGTTGCGCGAGCCTCTATTCCAAGGCTTTGCGGTCTACCATGCTTGTCATCACTACTATCTAAAAACGTGGTACAATGTTTTCCATTGGCATGACGGCTTCCATGCCGTAGACTAACCTGAAAGGTGTCTGACCCTTCAATTTCTTGCATGTGGTTCAGTATGCCCATAGCACAGTAGGTATGTGTAAATCCCGATCGGTTTGTTACGTGTTACATACTTTGGTCAACACAATATCCAGAATCTACGGTCCCGTTCTCTTGCGGATGGTATGGCGTGCTTTGCTGATGATACACTTGGAATTCCTCAATGAGTGCACTAATAGTTTCATTGAGGAAGTGTGTTCTGCAGTCACTCATTAGAATGTTCGAGCATCCAAACCATGTCAAGATGTTGTCAAATAAAAATTTTGCAGTTGTAGTAGCCGTGCAGTCCTTAACCAGCTGTGCTTCTGCCCATCGAGTCAAGTAATCTGTCGCAGTGATGATATAGCGCGCACCCATCTTCCTTTGAGGTGTGATAGGCCCCACAATGTTTATCGCCCATTTCATGAATGGTTGCAGCATCATATGTGGATTGAGTGGCATCTCATCCCTTCACTATGGTTTCTCAGTTTGTTGACAGACATCACAAGCCCCATAGTATGCTTTTGAGTCTTGATGTAAGGTTGTCCACCATAGTCCGACACGAAGAATATTTTGTGCTGTCACCCGTCCCGTATAATGTCCTCCTGCAGCCCCCCAATGTGCTTCTGTAAGGATCTGTCCTCATTCAAATTTAGGTACATATCTTTGTAATATTTTTTCATTTCCCATTTTTTATAGGTTCCCCACGATAACAGACAAATCTTCTACGCGTACCACCAATTCTTTCTTCTGTTGAACTGAATATCCCTGCAGTGCGGTCCCTGTGGTTAAGAAATGGACTATATACTCGAAGTGGCCATCTGCGATGCACACTACATAGAGCTATGCATCAGGTAATCCTTCTTCCAAATTTTTTGGCTCCTCACCATTCTCAATTCGTGATAGGTGATTTGGGCTTACATTTAGGCGTCCTGGCTTTACGATGACCTCAAAGTCATATTTTTGAAATAGCAACAATCATCTACAAATGTGCCCCCAAACACAGGCTTGTTCACCAAGTATTTCAACACAAAATGGTTGTTATACATCTTGAAGTGCCCACCAAGTAGATAGTGGCGGTATTTCTGGAGCACATATACCATCGCCAATCCCTCGTGCTTAGTAGTAGACTAGTTCTTTTTGGCTTTGGACAACCGCCGACTTGTGAATGTGATCAAGTGATCAATGCCTTCTGCTCCTTCCTGCGTGAGTATAGTGCCTAGTGCAATACACGATGCATCAACATGTACATGAAATTCGATGTCCCATTTTGGGAAAACCAAAATGGGAGCGGATGCCATTTTTTCCTTGAGAATCTCTAGACTTTTCTAACAATCATCATTCCAACAATATGAAGCATCCTCTTTCAATAACTATTCCATTATTACTGTGACTTGTGCATAGCTCTTAATAAACTTTCGATAGTAGCCAGTGTGCCCCAATGTGGTGCAGAGTTGTTTGACACAGATTGAGTATGACAGTAATCTTCGCAGGGTCCACCATCAGGCCTTGTTTGTAGACCACATGGCTGAGCGAATTTCCAAAGGGGACAAGGAATGTGCACTTATTTAGATTTAGCGCAATCTGGTGTCGTTGGCAAGTATCCATCATCAATCCTAAGCTCGCTATATGTTTCTTGACTAGCCCAAATGTAGTCCAATCATCGAAATAAACCTCCAAGAACTTGTGGATGAATTCTTTGAACACGGCCACCACTACACATGAAAATATCGTTGGCACGTTCTTCAACCCAAAGGGCATAACAGTGTACTAAAAACAACACCATTCAGTCACAAAGGTTGTCTTGCTCCTATCTTCTGGCACGATCTTGATCTGATGGTACCTTGAGAACCCATCCATGAATGAGTAACCTCCCTGTCCTCCAACATTCTCCAAGACTTCATCTGTAAATGGTGTTGGGAATGGATTGTGAACACAGGCATCATTACATTTTCTGAGGTCCACACAGATTTGAATTTCGTGCTTCTATTTTTTCTCCTGCACTCTCAGAGGACTCACCTAGTCAGACTCTTCCACTGGTTCAATAATTCTTGCTGCAAGCAGTTTGTCCAATTCTTTGTGGAACTTTTCCTTATACTTTGGATTCAAAAAGTAAGGATGCTGCTTAACTAGCTTTGCGTCCAGTTTCAGAGTTATCTTCATCATCCCTAGGTGGCTGAGGATCCCTTTTAACTCTGTGATTTTGGTCAAGAATAAGTCTTGATATTCACGAAGTAACTCGATGACCTCATCCACCATGGAATCATCCCAATAGTCCCCAAGTGTTGCATACTTCGACTCTGCATCTGTACCAATGTTTACCTATTTTGTTTTTAGTGTCGCAGTGATGTCGGGGTCCTCAACTGATAGTCCTTGAACTTCACGACTCCCTGCTATTTCTGGAATATTAATATTTTGGGGGTCATCATCATCATCCTCCATTTTTATGTTGTAATATTCTAGGGCATGGCTTAACTGAGGTGACCATACTGGTTGAAATATTTCTCGTGGTTCTTGTGGTAATTTGAAAATGGCAGCTTTCACAACTTGCAACGCAATATCAACAATATCTGCCCATAGGTCTTCAAATGAGAATGTTAACAAAAATCCCTTCTGCAAGATATCCCATTTGCCTGTACCATGTTAGAGTTCTATCTCAGTATACTAGTTTCTTAGGATGACATCTAGGGTATGATAAAATAAGTGTACCCATTTAGGATAGGGTTCTTCACCATAGGCTTTGGTCCATTTTGTGAGGAAAATGCATGGGTCATCGTGTCCATCGTATTTCTCGGTTATTCATAGTTTCGGCTTCCCAAACCTTAGCTCCATCATCCTCCTATAGCCATGCCATTTTTCAAAGTTTCCTTCATGTGTTCCCCACCAACGCGCAGGTGTCACGCATAGCACCCACTTTAATGCATCGAACCTCTCGTGCTCTGATACTGCACTCTCAAACTTGTTCAAGAATTCATCCACCGTTGTCAATCCATCATATGTTGGTATATCTCGAGCCTGGACGATTATGCAATGCAGTGATTTGGTCATCATATTACAATTTAGCGTTGTCACTTCACTCAATTGATTGTGCCAGCATTCATCTCCTTTGTCTGAATTTGAAGGGCAGGGCTCTATGCGCTCCCACGAGACCCTTCCACTAGTAGTTGGATTTAGCCAATCCTAGTTTCGTGTGGTTATATTGTAGATATAATATAGCTCCTCGTTGCCTCCATCATCATGCAGGGGTTCAGTGTAGCACTCTCCTTAAGCTGGATCTAGCGGAACTAGTACGCTTAGGGAATTTTCTCCAATATCATCTTCCACTTTTTTAGGTTGATGACTCCTTCATATCCGTGGCCCAATCTATTCCTAGCAACACGGGGTAAGGGTTACTGTCATCTACAATCTCTATTACCTCGAAGTTCATCTGCGTGATTGCACCTTTGATATCCACTGTTACCCGTTGCAGTCTCCCAATGGGCAATATCTTTT
This sequence comes from Pinus taeda, assembly GCA_000404065.3. NCBI lineage: Eukaryota > Viridiplantae > Streptophyta > Pinopsida > Pinales > Pinaceae > Pinus > Pinus taeda. Next base: position 104,017 of record APFE030358348.1, on the reverse strand, counting down.
CTTGGTTCAACATCTGTAATTGAATAAGCGACCATTGTAACACAACCTGCCCATGCGTTCCCATGTATGTTTTGGTAACACATTGCATCCGAACCCAAGTCTAAGATTACATGATTCATTTCATATTCGCCAATCTGCGCTGTCAGTCTCATTTCCCTCCTGATGCATAGAGCATTCTTTCCCAATTCCCGGATTACACGCAGTTTACCTAATCCTACGCATCTAGCAATCAGCTCTTGTAGTCCTTTAACTACCTTATTGTCACGTAGTAGTTTCATGCATGTCTCTGAAAAGGTAGTTAGCATAGAAGGATCCAGGCCTATCTCTAGTTGATCCTTACTACCTAAAGTAGAGGCCTTCACGAAGCTCTTCATAGCTTCCATAAACATTTCCTTTGCTCGTTCTATGTCAAACTCCAGTTCCTATGTAGGAGCCTTGCGAACCCATGTATCTTCCTCGGGCTACTTCCCTTTATCTTCCCTTGTGGTTGTGCCACTTCTGAGCATCATGTCTACGTTGGAGTCTTATTTGCGTGGGTCAAACCTCATCATTTGGATATTTTGAGTTGAAGTAGGCTGTAGTACCCCCTTCTCACACATTTGTGCGATCAGCCTTGGACAATCTACCATCTCATGATCAAACTGCTCACAATACAGACAAGATATTCTTGTTGGGTTGGTACAATCATGAGCATAGTTCCCTAGTCCTCCGCAATTGCAACAGATTAGTTGTCCACAACCCCTTCCAAGCCCCATTCCTCCTCATCCTTGACCTCACCCCTGAAATCCACCCTGCGCTATTGCTACAGTTGGATTAAAGCCTCATGTTTCTATCTACATTTGATAAGTTGGGGTCCTATCCATCATTAGCTCATAACTCTGACATGTCCACTCATCGTCGCCCACTAATCTATAGAAGTTACAATACAATTAATGTGGAGTCTGTGTGTATTTCTATAACAGGTGACAGTTGTTTGTTGTGTGCTTTCCTCCCACTTGGCAGATCATACACCAGAGTGCGGGTGCCACACTTGGGCCCACCTATGCCTCTGGTCTCAATGGCATTGGTCCTCCTCCCGCCAAATAGTTCACGAATACTGGATAGTGATCCTTATCATGGCCCTGACCTTTACATTTTACACACCACATTTCTTCACATGCCTCTGGCCGGGGTGTTGTATCCTGCTTCAAACTCTACATCTCCAAGCATAGGTTTTGTAGTTGCACGTGGATTTGTTGGAATCCCAACCCCGGATCCTATATCGGTGTTTCATGTAACCTCATTGTCATTTCCAATGCTTCTGCTTGGGTTGAGAGCTTCTGTTATGACAATGTCATCCTCAGGTGTGGTATTAAAAATGCCACAAACCACGTGTGGTGCTGTGCATCTATCAGTGTCATATTAGCCTCGTGGATAGTACTTTTCATCCTCTAATCCAAATCCCAGGGGGTTTCACCTGGAAGCATCATGATCTCCTTGAATCCAATGATCGACTGCAATTTTTATTTCGGTCGGCTAAATTCTCTGTTCAATGCTATCTGAATCTCCTCTATTCCAACATTCGAGTGCTTGACATACCAAGTCAGCGTGCAATCCTGCAGTGCACTTACCAGTGTGGCCTTCTTAATGTTGTCATCCGTGACCCCATGTGCTTCCCCCACTACTGTTACCACAAACTAGAACTAATCTGGATCTTCGTTCCCTACTCCTCTCAATATCGCCATCTTGATCACGCTCGCCATGCTAAACTGTTGGTTCGGTGGAGGTGGTGTGGGCAAAGATGGAGGTGAAGGAGGTGACGCGAGTGGCTGTGTTAGTGAGGATGATAACTATGGAATTCGTTGCCTTATAAAACTAACCACACTCCTTAGAGAAACCCAAGCGTGCTTTTCCTCACTTGCTTGTGGAGGTGAAATTAAAGGATTGTTTCCTAACCCTTCGATACCTTGGTAGACCTTTCCGCTCTGTGTTGTTCCACTCATTAATGTATTCGCATAACCCGTTTTTCACATAACAACATCTTAATCCAAGTATTCAAATATTTGATGTACTTACCTCGTGGTCCCTTGAGAAAATGTATTTTTTCTTTACTGTAGCTGACAATTGTGTCTATCGCAAATTTAGTGATAAACCCTCCTATTATTCGATCCAGCCAATGGTCCATGGCCACGCAATCTTATCTTCAAATGACTCTAGCGTGTGCACCAACTCTGGAATCTACATTATCAGTTGATCAAGCTTACACCTTCCCTGGTTGTCTACTAGCCTCGCGATCCAATCATATAGCTCTGAAGAGAAGGTCATGAAGAAGATCTTGTGGATTTTTGTATATATGAAGTGATCCAACCAACTCTTCTCGGATATTTGTGGGGTTTTTTTTTCATGTATTACGAACTCGTGAAGAATTTGAGCCAACCAATCTTCAATTTCCTTCTTCATAGGGTTCCAGTGTTCTGACATCAGACATCCCTTAGGCAAATCGTTGTCCCCGCAACAGAACCATTTGTTGGCTTATTGGGGCTTGACCCAAGTTTGGAAGTGTCTTAGCAAAACAAATCCCGAAGCTACCGGCCCTTTCGGCAATAGTCCACAGAGCACAAACTGATATCTCACCCGAGGTAGTATGGGAGAGTGCTAGAACTAGGTTTCCGCACCTTAGGGGTGTCTTGATGAGGTCTAGAAACTTCGAGAACCAATCTTATGCACTGCATTACTTCTGCGCAACTATTTATTTAGTGCAACTACCTTCATGTAGCTAGGATGATAAGCATGACTGTTCTTTACCCTTTCTGTGCTTAGTATTATTATAGATCTTGAATTAAATTAAGTATTCCTAATACTTTTAGCTACCATTTAACATAAATAGACATGCGTGCAATCATAACCCATAAACAGATGCATAAACCAAAATATAGAAATAGATACTCAATATTCCAAAACCAACTTATATTTATTAATTCCTTTTCCAATTACAATCCACTTCCTACCGTGCGCACATAGCTGCAGGGGTCTGCGCAACACAGCTACAGACTCTACTAGGCCTCTATGCAAATAGCTGCAGAGCCTCTTCTACTACTACAACCCTTGAATCAAGCTTACAGACTTAGAGTGAATATCATCGTTAGCAACCCATAACACTTCAGAGATTTTTCTAAAACTTCTAAAAATGCCTTCTACACCTAGAACTTTGCTCTATTTATACATTCGCATGGTCCGCAGACCATGGGCAGGTCGACTCACTTTCTATTATTTTACCTTATTTTCGAGCGGACTACCTTTTGACTTGACTCATTACAACTCACACTCCGCGCACTTCACGGAGCATTTACAATACCAATACCCCAAGATTGTGGGCTTTAAGCCCCAAAACCATTACGCGGGTAATCCGCTGCCCAACATTAACTCAAACAAAGGTAAGTTGATTAAGCTCAAGGTCCAAAATGATGGCATCCAACTTCTGAGTGGTAGTTACCAGATATATCTAGCTAGAGGCTATAACATAAAGATATTTGTTATATGTGAAGATAAAAAAATGAAAGGAATCTAAAATTTCCACCATCAAGTATAAGTTCCTTTCAAGGACTAGACCAAACCATAACATTGTAAGAAAGATAATCAACCCACCCATTTTAGTACGCTTCTAGTAGTTTCATGATAAAACTCAAACTCAATAAACTTCAAACAACATAAATTAACCAAAAATATGTCTGAGGTTGGTTACCCGAGGATTGTATCATACTAAATTACCGTTTGCATCTAACATTGAAAATGACTGTGAAAGAAATGAAGACAAATCAGTGATTATGATGAATGCATGTGATGAAATAAAATACAAAAAGACATTTCTTCTTGCTACTGATGAGCCTTCTAGGGGATTCTTGGATGAAGTTGATCCTGATATGCTTTCTAAAATCAAAGAGACCCTTTTTAGCTACTCTGATTTGACGGAAAACAACCCTAATGCTTATGAAAATGAATATGGAAAGCAATAAGCATCAATGAACCTAGTCTTGAAGAAGGTGTCTCAAAGTATAATATGGCTAGTCTTTTAAATTTCTACATCTAGCAGAGGGTTTTCCCAATTGGGTTCCTGTTGATGCCTCGAAAATCGTTGCAACAACACTGGGGAATAACCACCTGATCTGGACCTTAAAGCAGTTCCTTTTCCGTTTGGTGTGGTGGCTCCGACTGGTTTAACTAGGTCCAATTACCTTCTCCCTATCGCTATTGGTTTATGATGTATCTTTAACTACCAATAGATAGGGATATCAGATCATTTCTTCTTGCTAATCAGGCAAGAGAATGATCTTTAAGCTGATTTGGGGTCAACCAAGCCACAACTAAAATTTTGCTTCTTCGAGAAGAGGACTTAAAAGAATGTAGAAATTACTCTAAACACAAGCTTATTCTATAATGCTGGCAAAAAAACTAATCTAAATCCTATCTTAATTAGGCAGATATAGATCTAACCCAACTAAGAGAAAGATAATTAAAATATTGGATTTAAACAAGTATTGTTTATAATGAATATCAAGTTAATGAAGTATTTCAATTAACTAATATTATGGATACCAAAACACATCCTATTGAGACCTATTAACTGAAATCATAAACATACAACATTCTAGGAAGTAGTTCACAAAAATGATATTGATTGTCTAATCAATAAATCCAATAATTAAACAATAATATATAGAAATAGTTCATAACACATTATTATTTAATAAATAAATTTTATAAGATATATTTCTGAGTAAGTAGTTACTCAGAAATCAAAATTTATTTCATAAGAATAGAGATACATAATAACAACATTGAGACAAATTACTCATATTGACAATAGTGCACAAACATGAATAAAATTACACATTCTTGTTACTGTAAAGATGAAATTGATATTTGAAACAGTTGTATTAAAAATACCAATTTATTGCATCCATTTCTCTGACCTTGGTCTCCAACAGTGCTTTACATTGCTTGAACTTCTACCTTCAAAACTAGAGTCACAAGAGTGCAAACTATGCCCCTCATACATAATTCAAAATACAAAAGAAAAATCCTCAATAATCCCCAGATCTGATATTTTCTCTCCTCTCTCCCACAACTCTAAATTCTTATTACAATAGTGCTTTTAAAAGTCTAAGATTACAGAGGAGAGTCGCCCCTCAATACATTCTGCAATCTATTATTTATACTATTTGCAAAGGAATTTTGGAGAGGAGAATTTGTTGAAGAGAAATCTGTCAAATCTAATTTTATTGTTCCTAAATTCCAATCTTTAATTGCTGGAGCATTCTCATTGATTGAAATCCTTTTTTCCATATTTCTTCCAATGTTTTCCTGTAAAATGAAATCAAAATAAATTAAAATGCAACAATAAAATCAAAATGTCATTGCTGACATTTAAAACAAATCCAATCAAATACAATTAAATAAACAATTGAAAATAAAATGTAAGCTTTCTATTAATGCTTGGGATGGTTTTAATTGGCCAATAATATAATTGATGAGCGAATATGCAATTAGAAGAGGATTGGACAAATGAAAATGTAGAAAATGAATCTCAAAAAATTGATTTTGTTTTAGAAATTCGTAGTTTGATCTTCTGCCTGATTTTTGACCTAATAAATGACCAAATATGTTTGTGAAATCTCCTCAAAAATGTTCTCCTTGATTTTATCTTTCCAATGAGCTATCATGAGCCTCATTTGGTCAAGTATAACTCAATCTATGAGCCTCCAAAGTTGAAGGATCGAATCTCGCATAAATCTGAAAATTCTGTTGGTCGACTAAAAATCAGAATTTTTAATTAAAAATCTAATTCTAAATTAAAATTCTAATTAATTCTAATTTAATTATTAACCATAAACTAAACTAATTATTAATTAATATTTATTAATTTAACTAACTAATATATAATTAACTATTTATAAACGAATTTAATCTAAAAAACTAATTAATCTAAATGATATTTAAATTTAAATTTAATCAAATTAATTAAATGTTATGAATTAATTAATCTGATTAATTTAAAATTTATTAATTACATATTAAATATTTTAAACTAAACTAAAATATACCAACCTACCACTCCACTCTTCATACGTAACCTACCAGTTCAACTAATGAATAAGTTTTGAATAAAACTTTTAAAACAAAACTTATAACACTTTGTTTAATGGCTCATGACTTATGCTTTATCGGGGATCAGGGTATGGAGGTGTCGGGGTTACGGTATGTGCCAATTAAAACCTTCGATCCGATCCAAAGCTCCGATGCGATCAAAGTTTTCATTTTATTATTTTTCATATATTAAGTTTATTAAATTAAATTAATTATATTTATATATAATTATTAATTAATTTAAAAACTTAATACTAAATATAAATTTTTTAATTTTAGTTTTATTCTATGAATTTTAGTTTTTTAAACTACAACTACTTTAATAAAAATGAAAATTAAACTACAGCCACTTTGATAAAAATGAAAATTAAACTACAACGAATTTGAAATTTTAGGTTTTCGAGATTAGTAATGAATTTGGGAAATTGGAGTAAATTACTAAAATCCTGATAATTTATGATTTGGCTGTATAAGTAAAAAAAATGAAAAATGTTAGTAAAAACTAACTAGAGGTTAATATTTACAATAAATGCATTATTGAACTAATTTATTTACAAAATATAGTATTGTACATTTTATGCATTTTTAACCCAGGCCAAATAAATGACGAGACTTCAAAGGAGTACTATTTTCAAACCAGTTGACCAAATGAGGCAAAAGAAACGTCAATGGGAAGCCTATAGAAAATTGATTTTCACAAAGCAATCAAAACAAGAATCCAAAGGAAAGGAAAAATTAACAAAAGCGTAGGGCAATCAACTAAATAAAAATCCAAAAATGTGTTTAGCCAAAATTTTTATAGAAAGGGTTCCCATTATTTGAGTTGAGCAAGTCAATAATGAGGGGGTTGTGTTTTCACCACAACAATGACGACACACGGGAGAAGAACCAGTCATCTCTATTTGATATGAATGAGATTTTTCTAAAATTAAAGTAAAAATAATTAAAGAAAAGAAAATTATGTTTGAAATGCTTGACTCGGTTCATTAGTCTGAATAAAAACAAGAATCATCTAACTCTAATTTTTCTTAAAATTCCTCATAAATTAAAATATTTCAAAACTCTACATCAGTCCTTAATTAGTTGTAGAGATAAAGTAGGGGTCACTTTACAGCTTAGCTTTTAAAATATACTCATTTGTCATAGGTAGAGCCACTGCTGCCAGCAAACATCTATAGTCTCGACAGGGTCACCTTTTAATCATAAATGATTCATAATCCCATTTGTTTAAAAAGTATTGATCTAGAGGTAAATCCATTTATATATGTTTATTTTCTTTGAATTTTTTATTTTTTATTATTCTTAAAAGCCATTGTCCTGGTTTGGTAGCCAGATAATTGACAATGCCATTCACTGGTTATAATTGGACTGAACAAGCTGGTTCGTGATGAGACCCCTTGTCTTATAATTGTTGGCAATCATAAGCCATTACCCTGGTTTGTTTAGCAGTGTTAGTAATGTCAGCCTATTTTTCCCCTATGATCATGGTAAGCAGGCTCATGATGAGACCTCTTATCTTTTAAGTTTAAATATATTTTTGGATTACACTCTAGAAAAATAAAACTCTTTAGGACGGAGAGAATCATTGACTCCTTAAGAGTTAAGAATGAAAATTTCAGAGTTAAAGGTGCTTTGCTATAAAGTGTCTTTACTTGGTTGAAAATAACTTTTCTTGATTGATAATAGAACTTTGAAAGATCCTAATGAAATTTTTAAATCTCAAAATGATTATAATTTGATGAATTTTTTTTTTTTCAGATTTTATGATACTTTGCCAACTTCTCTTGATTGGTAATCTCTTCCTTAAATATGTCTACCTTTATAATAAGAAAATCAAACTTTATTAAGAGATTTAAGAAAAAACTAATAGGTGACTATTAACTATTTTTCTCCATGTGTGCTGACCATTATTAGGTAACAAGTAGGCTTTCCATATAAATCATGGCATAATCACCAAAATCAAAACTGAAAACCAAAAGAAAAGAATTCTTATGCTAAAGTGAGAAAAGAAATCAGCAAATAAAACAAAAATGAAGAAATTTTAAAAGTGGAAAGGAAAATCAAAGTTTCAAAAGATAAACTCAAACAAGAATGTTTATACCAATATCTCAACTATATGAAGAAAAAGAAAATAGTCGTGTAATCAATCATTCTCATGTCAAGATTTGGGAAATTATACCTTGCAGGGTTGTGAGTGTTTTTAAGCTTTTTTGGATAGCAGCGACGATAAAATTCAGCCACAACGAAAACTTTCTGTCTGATATTAATCTTCTTGTTTCAAAGCATCATCTTAATCATTTTCTAATAAAATGAATGCTTAAAGAAACAAACTAAAGGTTCAGAAACTTCGTGGTGTAGCTGTTTTGATGAATATTATCGTTGCTTCTTGAAATAAAGCCAGGAGAAGAGTATAGGACTTCGAAAATATGATCCGACAGAGGATTGAAAGCTTCAAATGGAGAACTGCAAAACATATTTATATATCACAAAAGCAAAACTGAAACTAAAGTAATGAAATGGAAATTTAATGAAAGTGGGTACATGAATCTTACCATTGGATAATTGCTTTTGATCTTACCTTGAAAGTTATCAGTTTCTCCAAACTGACTGACTTCCTATTTTAATTAATATTAAAAACATGAAGAAGTCAAACTAACCAAAATCCTATAACCCAAAATCATCATTTATTTTATTTACACTAAAGCAAGCAGTAAATGTAAAGATTGAATGCTTAGTGTTCAAGGGAATTGAGATTAAAACAAATGCATCATAAATGAGAATGAGAATTTGTAGTAATGGATGTTTCCCAAAATATTATAAGTTTCATATAAATTTCATGATTTTATAAATTGTTCTGAATCAGACCAAATCCAAGATGATAAAATTTAAATATGAAGATAAAGAGGTCTTGAATTCCATTTCCAATTATGGAATTATATAATTGAAACTGAAATATATGAGAAAGCGAAATGATTTGAATATGCTGCAAATTGGTCATTAACTGCTTTCTTACCATATTGGTTACCCAAACTCGATTTTTAGAATAACATATTGTTGTATCGGATGATTCACATCATATGTTTCTTCACCATGCTTGAATTTTAATTTTCAAGATTTCACCTTTGATGCAGTGCCATATATCGATTAAATGTTAATGGCTTAGAGGCATGCATTGGAAGCTATCACATCGGAGATTGCAATGGCAAATTGTCGATTAAGAACATGCGATGAAAACATGTACAATGAAATGAAGCGATCGCATTATTAAAGAAATACTATATTAGGGATCGGGGACAGTTATGTCACAAATTGCACATCGCACACCGTATCTTGCGATTTGTACTTTGCACATCGTGCATCGCAGATTCAGAATAATGATATGGCCATAAATAAAGCGATTGTGATATCGGCGATGCGATGGATGACATAACTAATCGGCGATCGACAATGTTAAGCATCCGATGTAACACAATATGATACCTGCGATGCTGATATGCGATGAATGACGTGGCTAATCGGCGATTGCGATCGCCAATCTTAAGCACACGATGTAACAATTCTCAATACACTGATATGCGACAAAAAGTGGACCTGATAATTTTATGATGGAAATTTGATAACATATCGGATCCAAGACATCATCCCTTTAAAATTATGCTTTCATTACTATTGCGATTGAATGGATGCGATATCTCTTGTGAATTGGATTTAAATTTGATGTCGGGTCTCGAATTATGAGAACATCGCAATATCGGTAAAGTCATTTATCGGAGATCGGCGATTCATGATAATGGAAGTAGATTCAACTGCAAACCTCCGATATGCGAAATGTGATATGACATATGAGCATGGGGGTCTAAGATCGTTAATTCGTTATCAAAAATGCTAAGGGCTTCTTTCGATGAAATATTTCACTACAAATGATTGTGAAATGGATGATGTGATATCGGAAGGAAATTATTGATGAAGATGAGTGGGATGGTAGTATTGCGAATATGCATTCACCGTAGTATCATCAATACGAAAACCAAATTGAAACGATGAATGAAAGAAAAGTTAAAAATATTCAAATTCTAATGAATCGCAAATAAAATTTCCCTGAGCCTGTTGCAAATTTGAAATGGGTTTGCTGCTTACTTCAAGTTTTGAAAACAAATGAAAATCTGCAAATAAAACAGAACAAAAATAAAAAATTACTAAAGGAAAAAAGAAACTAATAGTAGATGAGAACGAACTTGTAAATGCGTACCTGGAAGGAAGTTGTCTGTAGATTTTACCTCATGAATCTTCAAATCCTTCTTTGGATTTATCAAAATTCTGACTTTGTTTAAAATCATCTCATCATTTATTCTAAATCGGAGTGTGAAATTACTCTGAATAAAATCTGTTTATTCATGTTTAGGAAATATAAAATTTACCAGAAATAAATATGAAAATAGTCCTCCCTTTTGAATTGAAACAACAATTTATTACCTCTGCTTATTCTGAATAACTTGAGAAGAATTTGTATTGTTATAGTGACTATTCAATAAAGCCTTTAGTAAATGAATATGATGCGTATTGCAACTAAAGGTCAAAATGGGATAAAGCCACTAATTGTAGAAAAATATCAAAATAGATTTGAATGTGTGCACACAACAGCATGGACATCCTTAGCAAATTTCGAGGAAGATAATATGAACTTCATATGATTACTGCGAAAAATTAGACTGACTAATAATGATTGAATTAGAATTAAGTTTATCATAGACAGTCATACATTTCATGAGATAATGGGATCATGAAGCTTTTATATCTGCAAAACCTTTATCATATAAATTTCAGAAGAAAATCTTAAAAGGGAATCTAAAAATGAAGAAAAGTGACTTTGAGGAGATCGATGCCAAGTGCGAACTTAATTGAATTTAATCAAGAGATTATTCAAAATAGGCAGAGTAGAGGTATTGTTGTAAGAAATTAAAAAAAAGAAAGCAAGAATTAAAATTTTCTGATAGGAAGAAATTGTTTTCACTGAACATGCATGAGAAGGCTGATTACTTTGTTTTATTTTTTTAATCTACAAAACTGTTAAAAACTAATAACCTAAATTAATTCTATTCCTATTCTAACCATATACATGAAAATGACTACGTATAGTCATATTTTTAATGTAGCCATTTTCTCATTTTAATTGCTGCATGTATGTACAGTTCAAATGTTAGTAATAAAAATACAAATCTAATTAAACTAAGAAAATTAAATATGAAATCAGAATGTATAGTTATTGTTAGCAAGTTAATTAAAATCTCATTTTCTTGAAATTTGCTTTCCAATTCAATACCAATTAGATCATAAAAATATGGATGGGTTTCCATTAATGATTGGGAAACGTTCAAAAGAGGAGATGACAGGCCGAAGTGTGGATATGAGTTTTCAATTTCAAAGGCCTAGAAAAAATCGTTAGTGCTATGCACAAATGTTAAGCTATTAACAATTTTCTTTGAGGGAAAAATTTCCAAATATTTTTCAAATGAATTAATCAAAAATGGATGGAAATCTTTCAAATGAAATGGAAAATTATTAATTAAATTGGATTGTTGGCCAGCTTGTAAAAATACATTCTTTTGTTGATATTGCCTTTGAAAAGATAGAAGCTTTTGATAAAACATTAGCATTGATTGAAATTGAAATTGAAATAGCTCTTGATACTCTTGATTATAATATAAAACTTCAATTTTCAAACAGGGCAATGTATCAATTGAATGTTTGATAGAAAAGTGCTCAATATGCCAACATAAAGTGTCAAAAATCTGAAAAATAAGATTAGAAATAAAATCTAATTTTAAACAAAATAAGTGAGGAAACAAAAATAAAATGAAATCACTATTGTTACAACTAATGTTACAACACAATTGGGATCGTTTTGAAATGATTTTTTTTTCACAAGAATTAACCAGAACCATGGAATTTGAGTAATTTCGAATTCCAACTTGTGAACTAGAAAACAAATTATGATTATGAGTAGGAATGAGAGCTTGATCATTATATGAATCATAAATTGGAATGTTTTCTTGAATGGTGAAATCATGAAGATAATTTACTACTCTAAAATGAGGATTGGTTGGGATAATTTCTAAATTGAAGCGTTCCTCATTCTCAGATGTTATTTGAATTTTATCATTAGGATTCTCTTGAGAAAAATAGAAATCAACATCCTCAATGTCAGAGTAATTATCATAAATGACCTCACAAGATTCTTTAGAATTCCTTTCAGTCTCATCCAATATATCCAAACAAGGAGGAACAAGAATTTCATGTTCATTAATAGCAAAAGAATGATCATTAATTACTTCTTTATCTTGATAAAACTTAATGGTAATTCATTTACATCAGCCTCTGTATTTTCTAAAATATCATTAATACTTAGAGGGGAAAAATTACCATCATTAAAAATATCAGGATAAAGGGAAAAATGTGAACCTGAAACAATGTAGTTAAAAGTGTCTCTATTTGAGAACTCTTGTGTATTATGCTCATTGTAAATTTCATATTGCAAATCATTCCTTTGAATTTTCATGCTTTCTTGAAGAAGGATGCTTTGCTGCTCTGATTTTGGCAATTGCTCATCATGGAAAAATTCAGAAATTTGTACAGCAGTTTGCATGTTATTATTTACTTTGATTGCTCCTTGTATTTGTTGATTTGCAATCTGATTTTCTAAATTGACTGCAAAGTAATTTTCAGATTCCAAGGCAGCTCTTTCTCCAAAATTGCTAATGTTATCTTCTTTCATTTGAATAGAAATATTTTCCAAGCTTTGTAAAACCACTTCATCATAATTTATTTGCACATCCGGATTGGATTTGTCATTTATATTGGAAGGGGATGGAACAAAGCTTGAACTAATTCCATATGGGTCGGGAATAGAGGGAAAAGAATAATTATGTTCAAACCAATCTAGTGATTCTTCTTTCAAAGGTTTATCTCCGACCTTAGAATTTAAACAATTCAAATGAAATCGAATATTAAAATCTCTAACAGACTCATTTTCATTTCGTAGATATTCAATTTCATCACATACCTGATCATAATTGTAGCAGTCAAATTTACAAATGAAAATTGTAGCAAATTGATCCCCGCTGTGAATTGAGGCAACCGGAAGAGTTCTACACCAATTTCTGACTTTTGCCACAAATGTGAGAGTGAAAATTCTGCATAAGATGCCTTCATCAATTCCTTGAAAATCATAAGTTGAAACATTTTGAATAAATTGAAGGACATGATTAAAAGCAGAAGAATTGCTCTTATCATTGAATTTTACCTGAGACAAGAGTTTTACCACTTCGGGTGGAGTGTTGGAAGATGCACGTCCATGGATACAACTCCAAACTGGAAATTTAAGAGGACCCATCATAATAAATAAAATATTAAAATTGAAAAAACTCCAATAGACAAAACTCTCAGGCCCTCCTAGCGCCAAAAGTGTTGATGCCTCGAAAATCACTGCAACAATATTGGAGGATAACCACCCGGTCCGAACCTTAAAGCAACGTCTTTTCTGTTTGATGTGGTGCCTCCGACGGGTTTAACTAGGTCTAGTTACCTTCTCCCTATCGCTATTGGTTTATGATGTATCTTTAACTACGAATAGACAGGGATATCAGATCACTTCTTCTTGCTGATCAGGCAAGAGAATGATCCTTAAGCTAATTTGAGTTCATCCAAGCCACAACTAAAAATTTTCCTCTTCAAGAAAATGACTTAAAAGAATATAGAAATTACTCTAAACGCAAGCTTATTCTATAATACAAGCAAACGAAACTAATCTAAATCCTATCTTAATTAGGCAGATATAGATCTAACCTAACTAAGAGCAAGATAATTAAAATATTGGATTTAAACATGTCTTGTTTATAATGAATATCAAGTTAATGAAGTATTTCAATTAATTGATATTATGGATACCAAAACACATCCTATTTAGACTTATTAACTGAAATAATAAACCAACAACATTCTAGGAAGTAGTTCACAAAAATGATATTGATTATCCAATCAATAAATCCAATAATTAAACAATAATATATATAAATAGTTCATAACACATTACTATTTAATAAATAAATTTTATAAGACAGATTTCTGCATAAGTAGTTACTCAGAAATCAGAATTTATTTCATAAGAATATAAATACATAATAACAACATTGAGACAAATTACCCATATTGACAATAGTGCACAAACATGAATAAAACGACACATTCTTGTTACTATAAAAATAAAACTGATATTTGAAACAATAGTATTCAAAATATCAATTTATTGCATCCATTTCTTTGACTTTGGTCTCCAACAGTCCTTTACATTGCTTGAACTTCTGCCTTCAAAACTAGAGCAACAATAGTGCAAACTCTGCCCCTCATACATAATTCAAAATACAAAGGAAAAATCCTCAATAATCCCTAGATCTGATATTTTCTCTCATCTCTCCTACAACTCTAAATTCTTATTACAATAGTGCTTTTAAAAGTCTAAGATTGCATAGGAGAGCCGCCCCTCAATACATTCTGCAATCTATTATTTATACTATTTGCAAAGGAATTTTGGAGAAGAGAATTTCTTGAAGAGAAATCTGTCAAATCTAATTTTATTTGTTCCTAAATTCCAATCTTTAATTGTTGGAGCATTCTCATTGATTGAAATCCTTTTTTCCATATTTTTTCCATTGTTTTCTTGTAAAAAGAAATCAAAATAAATTAAAATGCAACAACAAAATCAAAATGTCATTGCTCACATTTAAAACAAATCCAATCAAATATAATTAAATAAATAATTGAAAATAAAATGTAAGCTTTCTATTGATGCTTGGCATGGTTTTAATTGGCCAAGAATATAATTGATGAGTGAATAGGCAATTATAAGAGGCTTGGACAAATGAAAATGCAGAAAATAAATCTCAGAAAATTGATTTTGTTTTAGAAATTCGTAGCTCGATCTTCTGTCTGATTTTTGACTCAATAGATGACCAAATATGTTTGTGAAATCTCCTCAGACATGTTCTCCTTGTGTTTATCTTTCCAATGAGCTATCTTGAGCCTCATTTGGTCAAGTATAACTCAATCTATGAGCCTCCAAAGTTGATGGATCAAATCTGGCATAAATCTGGAAATTCTGTTGCTCGACTAAAAATCAGAGTTTTTAATTAAAATTCTAATTCTAAATTAAAATTCTAATTAATTCTAATTTAATTATTAAAATAACTAAACTATTTATAATTAATATTAATTCTTAATTAACTAATATATAATTATTTATTATAAACATTAAATCTAATCAAAGTTAATAATATTAATCTATGATATTTAAATTTAAATTTAATCAAATTAATTAAATGTTATGAATTAATTAATCTGATTAATTTAAAATTTATTAATTACATATTAAATATTTTAAACTAAACTAAAATATACCAACCTACCACTCCACTCTTCATACGTAACCTACCAGTTCAACTAATGAATAAGTTTTGAATAAAACTTTTAAAACAAAACTTATAACACTTTGTTTAATGGCTCATGACTTATGCTTTATCGGGGATCAGGGTATGGAGGTGTCGGGGTTACGGTATGTGCCAATTAAAACCTTCGATCCGATCCAAAGCTCCGATGCGATCAAAGTTTTCATTTTATTATTTTTCATATATTAAGTTTTTATTTTTAATTAAATTAATTATATTTATATATTATTAATTTAATTATTTAAACTTAATATCAAATTATCAATTTTAATTTTAGTTTTTATTTTATGAATTTTAGTTTTTTTAACTACAACTACTTTAATTAAAAAATCAAATTTAAACTACAGCCACTTTGATAAAAATGAAAATTAACTACAGCGACTTTTGAAATTTTAGGTTTTTGAGATTAGTAATCAATTAGGTAAATTGGAGTAAATTACTAAAATCCTGATAATTTATGATTTGACTGTATAAGTAAAAAAAATTAAAAATGTTATTAAAAATTAATTAGAGATTAATATTTACAATAAATGTATTATTGAACTAATTTATTTACAAAATATAGTATTGTACATTTTATGCATTTTTAACCCAGGTCAGATAAATGACGAGACTTCAAAGGAGTACTATTTTCAAACCAGTTGACCAAATGAGGCAAAAGAAGCGTCAATGGGAAGCCTATAAAAAATTGATTTTAACAAAGCAATCAAAATAAGAATCCAAAGGAAAGGAAAAATTAATAAAAGCGTAGGGCAATCAACTAAATAAAAATCCAAAGAGGTGTTTAGCCAAAATTTTTATAGAAAGGGTCCCCATTACTTGAGTTGAGCAAGTCAATAATGAGGGGGTTGTGTTTTCACGACAACAATGGTGACACACGGGAGAAGAATTAATCATCTCTATTTGATATGAATGATATTTTCCGAAAATTAAAGTAAAAATAATTAAAGAAAAAAAATTATGTTTGAAATGCTTGACTCGGTTCATTAGTCTGAATAAAAGCAAGAATCATCTAACTGTAATTTTTCTTAAAATTCCTCATAAATTAAAATATTTCAAAACTCTACATCAGTCCTTAATTATTTGTAGAGATAAAGTAGGGGTCACTTTACAGATTAGATTTTAAAATATACTCATTTGTCATAGGTAGAGCCGCTGCTGCCAGCAAATATCTATAGTCTCAACAGGGTTACCTTTTAATCATAAATGATTCAGAATCCCATTTGTTTAAAAATTATTGGTCTAGAGGTAAATCCATTTCTATATGTTTATTTTCTTTGAATTTTTATTTTTTATTATTCTTAAAAGCCATTGTCCTGGTTTAGTAGCCAGATAATTGAAAATGCCATTCACTGATTATAATTGGACTGAACAAGTTGGCTTGTGATGAGACCCCTTGTCTTATAATTGTTGGCAATCATAAGCCATTACCTTGGTTTGTTTAGCAGTGTTGGTAATGTCAGCCTATTTTTCCCCTATGATCATGGTAAGCAGGCTCATGATGAGACCTCTTACCTTTTAAGTTTAAATATATTTTTGGATTACACTCTAAAAAAATAAAACTCTTTAGGACGGGGAGAATCATTGACTCCTTAAGAGTTAAAAATGACAATTTCAGAGTTAAAGGTGCTTTGCCATAAAGTGTCTTTACTTGGTTGAAAATAACTTTTCTTGACTGATAATAAAACTTTGAAAGATCCTAATGAAATTTTGAAATCTCAAAATGATTACAATTTGATGAAATTTTTTTTTTTCAGATTTTATGATACTTTGCCAACTTCTCTTGATTGGTAATCTCTTCCTTAAATATGTCTACCTTTATAATAAGAAAATCAAACTTTATTAAGAGATTTAAGAAAAAACTAATAGGTGGCTATTAAATATTTTCTCCATGCGTGCTGACCATTGTTAGATAACAAGTAAGCTTTTCATATAAATCATGGCATAATCACCAAAATCAAAACTGAAAACCAAAGGAAAAGAATTCTTATGCTAAAGTGAGAAAAGAAATCAGCAAACAAAACAAAAATGAAGAAATTTTAAAAGTGGAAAGGAAAATCCAAGTTTAAAAAGATAAAATCAAACAAGAATGTTTATACCAATATCTCAACTATATGAAGAAAAAAAAAATAGTCGTGTAATCAATCATTCTCGTGTCAAGATTTGGAAAATTATACCTTGCAGGGTTGTGAGTGTTTAAGCCTTTTTAGATAGCAACGACGATCAAATTCAGCCACAACGAAAACTTTCTGTCTGATATTAATCTTCTTGTTTCAAAGCATCATCTTAATCGTTTTCTAATAAAAAGAATGTTTAAAGAAATAAACTAAAGGTTCAGAAACTTCGTGGTGTAGCTTTTTTGATGAATATTATCGTTGCTTCTTGAAATAAAGCCAGGAGAAGAGTATAGGACTTCGAAAATATGATCCGGCAGAGGATTGAAAGCTTCAAATGGAGAACTGCAAAACAGATTTATATATCAGAAAAACAAAACTGAAACTAAAGTAATGAAATGGAAATTTAATGAAAGTGGGTACATGAATCTTACCATTGGATAATTGCTTTTGATCTTACCTTGAAAGTTATCAGTTTCTCCAAACTGGCTGGCTTCTTATTTTAATTAATATTAAAAACATGAAGAAGTCAAACTAACCAAATCCTATAATCCAAAATCATTATTTATTTTAGTTACACTAAAAAAAGCAGTAAAATGTAAAGATGGAATGCTTAGTGTTCAAGGGAATTGAGATTAAAACAAATGCATCAGAAATGAGAATAAGAATTTGTAGTAATGGATGTTTCCCAAAATATTATAAGTTTCATATAAATTTCATGATTTTATAAATTGTTCAGAATCAAGACCAAATCCAAGATGATGAAATTTAAATATGAAGATAAAGAGGTCTTGAATTCCATTTCTAATTATGGAATTATATAATTGAAACTAAAATATATGAGAAAGAAAAATGATTTAAATATGCTGCAAATTGGTCATTAACTGCTTTCTTACCATAGTGGTTACCCAAACTCGATTTTTAAAATAACATATTGTTGTATCTGATGATTCGCATCACATGTTTCTTCACCATGCTTGAATTTTAATTTGCAAGATTTCAACTTTGTTGCTATGCCATATATCGATTAAGTGTTAATGACTTAGAGGCATGCATTGGAAGCTATCACATCGGAGATTGCAATGGAAAATTGCTGATTAAGAACATGCGATGAGAACATGTACAATGAAATGAAGCGATCACATTACTAAAGAAATACTATATTAGGGATCGGGGACAGTTATGTCACAAATTGCACATCACACATTGTATCTTGCAATTTGTACTTTGCACATCGCGCATCGTAGATTCAGAATAATGATATGGCCATAAATAAAGCGATTGTGATATCGGTGATGCGATGGATGACATAACTAATAAGCGATCGGCAATGTTAAGCATCCGATGTAACACAATATGATACCTGCGATGCTGATATGCGATGAATGACGTGGCTAAAAGGCAATCGCGATCGGCAATCTTAAGCACACGATGTAACAATTCTCAATACACTGATATGCGACAAAAAGTGGACCTCATAATTTTATGATGGAAATTTGATAACATATCGGATCCAAGAAATTAGCCCTTTAAAATTATGCTTTCATTACTATTGCGAATGAATGGATGCGATATCTCTTGTGAACTGGATTTAAATTTGATGTCGGGTCTCGAATTATGAGAACATCGCAATATCGGTAAAGTCATTTATCAGAGATCGGCGATTCATGATAATGGAAGTAGATTCAACTGCAAACCTCTGATATGCGAAATGCGATATGACATATGAGCAAGGGGGTATAAGATCATTAATTTGTTATCAAAAGTGAAAAGGGCTTCTTTCGATGAAATATTTCGCTACAAATGATTGTGAAATGGATGATGCGATATCGGAAGGAAATTATTGACGAAGATGAGTGGGATGGTAGTATTGCGAATATGCATTCCCCGTAGTATCAGCAATACGAAAACCAAATTGAAATGATGCATGAAAGAAAAGTTAAAAATGTTCAAATTCTAATGAATCTCAAATAAAATTCCTCTGAGCCTGATGCAAATTTGAAATGGGTTTGCTGCTTACTTCAAGTTTTGAAAACAAATGAGAATCTGCAAATAAAACAGAATAAAAATAAAAAATAACTTAAGGGAAAAAGAAACTAATAGTAGATGAGAACAAACTTGTAAATGCGTACTTGGAAGGAAATTGTCTGTAGATTTTACCTCATGAATCTTCAAATCCTTCTTTGGATTTATCAAAATTCTGACTTTGTTTAAAATCATCTCATCATTTATTCTAAATCGGAGTGTGCAATTACTCTGAATAAAATCTGTTTAATCAGGTTTAAGAGATATAAAATTTACCAGAAATAAATATGAAAATAGTCCTCCCTTTTGAATTGAAACAACAATTTATTACCTCTGCTTATTCTGAATAGCTTGAGAAAAATTTGTATTGTTATAGTGACTGTTCAATAAAGCCTTTAGTAAATGAATATGATGCATATTGCAACTAAAGGTCGAAATGGGATAAAGCCACTAATTGTAGAAAAATATCAAAATAGATTTGAATGTGTGCAGACAACAGCATGAACATCCTTAGCAAATTTTGAGGAAGATAATATGAACTTCATATGATTACTGCAAAAAATTAGACTGACTAATAATGATTGAATTAGAATTAATTTTATCATAGACAATCATACATTTCATGAGATAATGGGATCATGAAGCTTCTATATCTTCAAAACCTTTATCATATAAATTTCAAAAGAAAATCTTAAAAGGGAATCTCGAAATGAAGAAAAGTGACTTTGAGGCGATCAATTCGAAGTGCGACCTTAATTGAATTTAATCAAGAGATTATTCAAAATAGGTAGAGTAGAGGTATTGTTGTAAGAAATTAAAAAAAAGAAAGCAAGAATTAGAATTTTCTGATAGGAAGAAATTGTTTTCACTGAACATGCATGAGAGGGCTAATTGCTTTGTTTTATTTTTTTAATCTACACAACTATTAAAAACTAATAACCTAAATTAATTCTACTCCTATTCTAACCATATACATGAAAATGACTAGGTATAGTCATATTTCCAATGTAGCCATTTTCTCATTTTAATTGTTGCATGTATGTACAGTTCAAATGTTAGTAATAAAAATACAAATTTAATTAAACTAAGAAAATTAAATATGAAATCAGAATGTATAGCTATTGTTAGCAAGTTAATTAAAATATCATTTTCTTGAAATTTGCTTTCCAATTCAATACCAATTGGATCATAAAAATCTGGATAGATTTCCATTAATGATTGGGAAACGTTCAAAAGAGGAGATGACAGGCCGAATTGTGGATATGAGTTTTCAATTTCAAAGGCCTAGAAAAAATTGTTAGTGCTATGCACAAATGTTAAGCTATTAACAGTTTTCTTTGAGGGAAAAATTTCAATATTTTTCAAATGAATTAATGAAAAATGGATGGAAATCTTTCAAATGAAATGGAAAATTATTAATTAAATTGGATTGCTGGCCAGATTGTAAAAATGCATTCTTTTGTTGATATTGCCTTTAAAAAGATAGAAGCTTTTGATAAAACATTAGCATTGATTGAAATTGAAATTGAAATAGCTTTTGATACTCTTGATTATAATATAAAACTTCAATTTTCAAACAGGACAATGCATCCATTGAATGTTTGATAGTAAAGTGCTCAATATGCTAGCGCAAAGTGTCAAAAATCTGAAAAATAAGATTAGAAATAAAATCTAATTTTAAACAAAAGAAGTGAGGAAACAAAAATAAA
>APFE030358348.1:70978-82464 GCA_000404065.3 Pinus taeda | reverse complement strand
GCATTGATTGAAATTGAAATTGAAATAGCTTTTGATACTCTTGATTATAATATAAAACTTCAATTTTCAAACAGGGCAATGTATTAATTGAATGTTTGATAGTAAAGTGCTCAATATGCCAGCATAAAGTGTCAAAAATATGAAAAATAAGATTAGAAATAAAATCTAATTTTAAACAAAAGAAGTGAGGAAACAAAAATAAAATGAAATCACTATTGTTACAACTAATGTTACAACACAATTGGGATCGTTTTGAAATTATTTATTTTTCACAAGAATTGACCAGAATCATGGAATTTGAGTAATTTCGAATTCCAACTTGTGAACTAGAAAACGAATTATGATTATGAGAAGGAATGAGAGATTGATCATGATATGAATCATAAATTGGAATGTTTTCTTGAATGGTGAAATCATGATGATAATTTGCTACTCTAAAATGAGGATTGGTTGGGATAATTTCTAAATTGAAGCGTTCCTCATTCTCAGATGTTATCTGAATTTTATTATGAGGATTCTCTTGAGAAAAATAGAAATCAACATCCTCAATGTCAGAGTAATTATCATAAATAACCTCACAAGATTATTTAGAATTCGTTTCAGTCTCATCCAATATATCCAAACAAGGAGAAACAAGAATTTCATGTTCATTAATGAAAAAATAATGATCATTAATTGCTTCTTTATCTTGATAAAAACTTAATGGTAATTCATTTAGATCAGCCTCTGTATTTTCTGAAATATCATTAATACTGGGAGGGGAAAAATTACCATCATTAAAAATATTAGGATAAAAGGAAAAATGTGAACCTGAAACAATGTAGTTAAAAGTGTCTCTATTTGAAAACTCTTGTGCATTATGCTCATTGTAAATTTTAGATTGCAAATCATTCCTTTGCGTTTTCATGCTTTCTTGAAGAAAGCTGCTTTGCTACTCTGATTTCGGCATTTTCTCATCATGGAAAAATTCAGAAATTTTTACACCAGTTTACATGTTATTATTTACTTTGATTGCTCCTTGTACTTGTTGATTTGCAATCTGATTTTCTGAATTGACTAGAGAGTAATTTTCAGATTCCAAGGCAGCTCTTTCTCCAAAATTGCTAATTTTATCTTCTTTC
Organism: Pinus taeda; assembly: GCA_000404065.3. Taxonomy (NCBI): domain Eukaryota; kingdom Viridiplantae; phylum Streptophyta; class Pinopsida; order Pinales; family Pinaceae; genus Pinus; species Pinus taeda. The sequence goes on along the minus strand of APFE030358348.1, from coordinate 81,343 downwards.
ATTTGAATAGAAATATTTTCCAAGCTTTGTGAAACCACTTCATCACAATTTATTTGCACATCCAGATTGGATTTGTCATTTATATTGGAAGGGGATGGAACAAAGCTTGAACTAATTCCATATAGGTCGGGAATAGGGGGAAAAGAATAATTATGTTCAAACCAATCTATTGATTCTTCTATCATAGGTTTATCTTCGACCTTAGAATTTAAACAATTCAAGTGAAATCGAATATTAAAATCTCTAACAGACTCATTTTCATTTCGTAGATATTCAATTTCATCACATACCTGATCATAATCGTAGCGGTCAAATTTACAAATGAAAATTGTAGCAAATTGATCCCAGCTGTGAATTGAGGCAACCAGAAGAGTTCTACACCAATTTCTGGCTTTTGCCACAAATGTGAGAGTGAAAATTATGCATAAGATGCTTTCATCAATTTCTTCAAAATGATAAGTTGAAACATTTTGAATAAATTGAAGGATATAATTAAAAGTAGAAGAATTTCTCTTACCATTAAATTTTACCTGAGATAAGAGTCTTACCACTTTGGGTGGAGTGTTGGAAGATGCACGTCCATGGATACAACTCCAAATTGGAAGTTTAAGAGGACCCATCATAATAAATAAAATATTAAAATTGAAAAGATTCCAATAGACAAAAGTCTCAGGCCCTCTTTTTAGCGCCAAAAGTTTGATGCCTCGAAAATTGTTGCAACAACACTGGGGGATAAGCACCCGGTCCGGATCTTAAAGCAGCGCGTTTTCTGTTTGATGTGGTGGCTCCGACAGGTTTAACTAGGTCCAGTTACCTTTTCCCTATCTCTATTGGTTTATGATGTATCTTTAACTACCAATAGACAGGGATATTAGATCACTTCTTCTTGCTAATCAGGCAAAAGAATGATCCTTAAGCTAATTTGGGTTTAGCCAAGCCACAACTAAAATTTTGCCTATTCGAGAAGAGGACTTAAAAGAATGTAGAAATTACTCTAAACGCAAGCTTATTCTATAATTCAAGCAAAAGAAACTAATCCAAATCCTATCTTAATTAGGCAAATATAGATCTAACCCAATTAAGAGCAAGATAATTAAAATATTAGATTTAAACATGTCTTGTTTATAATGAATATCAAGTTAATGAAGTATTTCAATTAACTAATATTATGGATACCAAAACACATCCTATTGAGACCTATTAACTGAAATAATAAACCAACAACATTCTAGGAAGTAGTTCACAAAAATGATATTGATTATCAAATCAATAAATCCAATAATTAAACAATAATCTATAGAAATAGTTCATAACACATTACTATTTAATAAATAAATTTTATAAGACATATTTATGAGTAAGTAGTTACTCAGAAATCAAAATTTATTTCATAAGAGTAGAGATACATAATAACAACATTGAGACAGATTACCCATATTGACAATAGTGCACAAACATGAATAAAATGACACATTCTTGTTACTATAAAAATGAAACTGATATTTGAAACAGTAGTATTAGAAATACCAATTTATTGCATCCATTTTTCTGACCTTAGTCTCCAACAGTCCTTTACATTGCTTGAACTTCTGCCTTCAAAACTAGAGCCACAATAGTGCAAACTCTGCCCTCATACATAATTCAAAATACAAAGGAAAAATCCTCAATAATCCCTAGATCTGATATTTTCTCTCGTCTCTCCTACAACTCTAAATTCTTATTACAATAGTGCTTTTAAAAATCTAAGATTGCAGAGGAGAGCCGCCCCTCAATACATTCTGCAATCTATTATTTATACTATATGCAAAAGAATTTTGGAGAGGATAATTTGTTGAAGAGAAATCTGCCAAATCCAATTTTATTTGTTCATAAATTCCAATCTTTAATTGCTGGAGCATTCTCATTGATTGAAATAATTTTTTCCATATTTCTTCCACTGTTTTCCTGTAAAAAGAAATCAAAATAAATTAAAATGCAACAATAAAATCAAAATGTTATTGCTGACATTTAAAACAAATCCAATCAAATACAATTAAATAAATGATTGAAAATAAAATGTAAGCTTTCTATTGATGCTTGGCATGGTTTTAATTGGTCAAGAATATAATTGATGAGCGAATATGCAATTAGAAGATGCTTGGACAAATGAAAATGCAGAAAATAAATCTCAGAAAATTGATTTTGTTTTAGAAATTCGTAGCTTGATTTTCTGCCTAATTTTTGACCCAATAAATGACCAAATCTGTTTGTGAAATCTCCTCAGAAATGTTTTCCTTGATTTTATCTTTCCAATGAGCTATCCTGAGCCTCATTTGGTCAAGTATAACTCAATCTATGAGCCTCCAAAGTTGATGGATCAAATCTAGCATAAATCTGGAAATTCTGTTGCTGGGCTAAAAATCAAAATTTTTAATTAAAAATCTAATTCTAAATTAAAATTCTAATTAATTCTAATTTAATTATTAACCATAAACTAAACTAATTTAATTAATATAATCTAATTAACTAAATATAATTATATTATAGATATTTCTCTAATCAAAAAGTAATTAATATAAATCTAAATCTTTTAAATTTAAATTAATCAAATTATAAATGTTATGAATTATTATTGATTAATTTAAAATTTATTAATTACATATTAAATATTTTAAACTAAACTAAAATATACTAACCTACCACTCCACTCTTCATACGTAACCTATCGGTTCAACTAATGAATAAGTTTTGAATAAAACTTTTAAAACAAAACTTATAACACTCTGTTTAATGGCTCATGACTTATGCTTTATCGGGGATCGGTGTATGGAGGTGTCGGGGATCGGCATCGGGGGAATGGAGGTGTCGAGGTTATGGTATGTGCCGATTAAAACCTATGATCCGATCCAAACCTGCGATGCGATCAAAGTTTTATTTTTATTATTTTTCATATATTAAGTTTTATTTTAATTAAATTATTATATTTTATATATTAATAATTTAATTAATTTAATCTTAATACTAAATATCAATTTTAATTTTAGTTTTATTTTATGAATTTTAGTTTTTTAAACTATAGCTACTTTAATAATAATGAAAATTAAACTACAGCCATTTTGATAAAAATGAAAATTAAACTGCAGCTACTTTGAACTTTTAGGTTTTTGAGATTAGTAATCAATTTGGGAAATTGGAGTAAATTACTAAAATCTTGATAATTCGTGATTTGGTTGTATAAATAAAAAAAATGAAAAATGTTAGTAAAAACTAACTAGAGGTTAATGTTTACAATAAATGCATTATTGAACTAATTTATTTACAAAATGTAGTATTGTACATTTTATGCATTTTTAACCCAGGCCAGAGAAATGATGAGACTTGAAAGGAGTACTATTTTCAAATCAGTTGACTAAATGAAGCGAAACAAGCGTCAATGGGAAGCCTATAAAAAATTAATTTTAACAAAGCAATCAAAACAAGAATCCAAAGGAGAGGAAAAATTTAACAAAAGCGTAGGGCAATCAACTAAATAAAAATCCAAAAAGGTGTTTAGTCAAAAATTTTATAGAAAGGGTCCCCATTATTTGAGTTGAGCAAGTCAATAATGGGGGGGTTGTGTTTTCACCACAACAATTCCCTAGAAAATTTTGGTTTTTTTGCCATAATGTGACTGTGTTTTATTTTTTTACTATTCCACTACAATTTGGTAGAGATATTTTTTTTGTCTTCATGCAACAATTAGTTTCAGATTTATTCATTCAAGCAGTAGCAGAATTTCAAGGAAATTCTACACAAAGAACAATCAATCTATATTTTCACTTATATCTTTTGCAAGTAAAATTCACAACTAAATTTTCATCCAAACTATTTAGATTACTAGAAAGTGGTGTATCACAACATTTCTCAACATTGCAAGGCATAAATCATACTATTCCATAAGGTTGAGACTTGATATACACAAATCTTCCCAAGTTATGCAAGCAACAAAACTGCTGATTTTTAGTTCTAAATCTGTCCAACCAGAACAAATTATGTCATTTTCAACACCTTCTAGTCAAATTTATTCCTAGCCTCATTCAACTCAATTAAGAATATGTCAATCTCATTGAGATTTCTTCTTCATTTCATGCTTCTAAGTTATATATTTATGCAACCTAATATATCATTTATGTTAAGTGATTATTCATTAAAAAGTATTTAGTCCGTCCAATGCATCTACCTAATTTTCTAATCAGTTTCTAGGAAGACTCTAGCAGACATTTGCAACAGAAAATAGAAGGTTGTTTTAGTACCTAGTGTTATGAAAATCTAACCTAGAAAAAGTATTTTGGGTTGTTTCCCTAAAAATATTTATAAAATTTTCAATCCCAAAGCCATTTTAGGGTGAATTTTAGTCAAGGATAAATTTAGTGTTATTTTTGGAAAATTTGAATGAAACTAAAAGAAATTCTTCCTGTTTGCTCAAAAGGTTCCAACACCAAATATGAGCAAATTCACAGAAATTAAGATTTGGAAATAATTAAATTTCACTTCGCTTTTCCAGGACCATATATGAGTGAGTTCATAAAATTTGAGATTTGGATTTTGAAAACACTTAAATTTCACCTCATTTATTAGGATTGGAAGTTCCCTGAGATACAAACATGTAGCATTAAGGATCTACTTTACTCATTTAAGGACAATGTTCAGTTTATAAATAGTGATACAAGAATCCTTGTATACATGCCTGACACAGTTCTTTCGTCACAACTAATGAAACTGAATTCCATCAATACATCGCAAACAAGGTAGGATGTAAGAGAGAATCTACTTTTCAACATACACTCTAACAAAAATAAACATCTATACAGTCATATAAAGTTGTCACCATACCCAACAAGGAATTAAAAACCAAAATAAAAATAGGAACATGCTTGTATTGTTATGGTTACTCTAACAAAATGTTAAATAGGATCAATATGTTAATACAGAAAATAGTGTAGTTGATTATGATTTATTGAGCCCAATGGGTTAGCCCAACCGAATGTCATTAATATTAGTAGGTATTTGGCTAGTTCTGTGCTGGTAGGTGCCCTATTTGAAATCCCTTGTGTGAGGTTCACTAGTCAGTTCCAATGGGTTTACCAGGGATGCCATCCATGAATGTGGGGAAACATCCATTGGGATTCCCCAGAGAGTTTTTCTTGGAAAGAATAAAAATAGGATTTCCTAAAGAGAAATTTTGAGATGCATACAGTGTACACCCAGTAAAATCAACTCTATAGAGACAAACCATAAAAGAAGGAAAAATACATATTCTTTTACCTATATTCCCTCGTTTTCCCTTCCACCCTGTGAAAAGTGAAAATATGCTACTCCTAAACTTAAAAGAAAGGATGAAAAAAATAGTGAATTTTGAACAAGTCCTCCTTGTGTGGAACAAGACTAAAAGTGGGGTGGAAATGCAGTGAGGTTAGAAATAAAACATACTTGGGTGCCATTAATGGATTGAAAGGTAAAACCTTAACTCACAACTCTCTTCAATCTTGTTTTCCCTTTGGTCTTGTGAAAAATGAAAATATGCTACTCGTAAACTTAAAAGCAAGGATGAAAAAAATAGTGAATTTTGAACTAGAGATCTGAAGTGTGCGTACTCCTCCCTGTGTGGAAGAATATTAAAAGTGGGGCGTAAATGCAGCGAGGTTAGAAATGAAACATACCTAGGGGCCATTAATGGATTGAAGATCCAATGGTGGGGGAGGGGGATCTGAGGTGTGTGTACTCCTCCCTGTGTGGAAGAAGACTAAAAAGTGGGGTGTAAATGCAGCGAAGTGAGAAATGAAGCATACCTAGGGGCCATTAATGGATTGAAGATCCAATAGTGGGGGAGGGGGATCTGAGGTGTGTGTACTCCTCCCTGTGTGAAAGAAGACTAAAAGTGGTGTGGAAATGCATGAGTTTAGAAATGAAACATACCTGGGCGCCATTAATATATTGAAGATCCAATGGTGGGGTTTGATATCAATATGCTACTGGTAAACCTTAATTCACAACACTCTTCAATCTTGTTTTCCCTCCTGCCCTGTGAAAAGTGAAAATATGCTACTCTTAAACATAAAAGAAAGGATGAAAAAAATAGTGATTTTTGAACTAGAGATCTGAGGTGTGTGTACTCCTCCCTGTGTGGAAGAAGACTAAAAGTGGGGTGTAATTAATTCAGAACACTATTCAATCTTGTTTTCCCTCCCACCCTGTGAAAAGTGAAAATATGCTACTCTTAAAATTAAAATAAAGGATGAAAAAAATAGTGAATTTTAAACCAGAAATTTGAGGTGTGTGTACTCCTCCCTGTGTGGAAGAAGACTAAAAGTGGGGTGTAAATGCAGCAATATTAGAAATGAAACATACCTTGGCACCATTAATGGATTGAAGATCTAATGATCGGGTTCCATATCAATCTACTACTGGTAAAACCTTAATTCACAACTCTCTTCAATCTTGTTTTCCCTCCCACCATGTGAAAAGTGTTAACACCCAGGTTGTTCCCTATGACTCCCAAGGGAATACGGCCGGGGTAACCACTAACCAATCTTTGGATTACAGCTTCTAGCCCAGCTGTAATCAGAGAGGGCTCTCTCTTTAAGGTTTGTCTCTGTTCTATGGAAATTTTAGGCTAGATATGAAATTGAGTTTTTTGGTTTATGTTTGATTGGGAGGATGTCTTTCTGAAACTTTAAAGTTGTAGTTCTGCAGGTAAAGTTAATCCATTGGGTAATGGAGTTTGTGGCTGTTGGTTTCTTGAAATCCTGAGTTTGGTGCAGCTGGAGTTACAGGGCCATTTAGATATTTCATGAAACAAACTTTAAATTGTGATAATGGAGTGTAAACAATCAGTGAAAAGCAGTTAAGAATTTTTCACTAAGCTGGGATGTGAGAAAGGGATGTATCCCTCAGGAGCAAACTTGAATTCCTGAAACAATAGATCACTATGATGATATAGTGTGAAAGGTAGCAATTAAGAATTACACTTTTATTACCATAACTGAAGAAAAGACATTTAAAATAGCTTAGATTGAGTTCAGGGTAATCTGTGATTAAGTCCTGGAACTATTCTTTTTCCTAGCTATTAACTGTTTAAACATGGGAAACATGAATGATATATGAAAGATAACAAACACATAACAAAGAGTTACAAGAGAAACTTATTGATTCATGAGATACGCAGGAATCCTGCAACATTCAGCTAAACACCAGCAAAACATCAAGAGACATAGAGCTTTGGAAATTCCATCATCCTTTGTATTAATTCTCCGAGGATTACAACAAAAAGAAGAGAAGAATAGATATGAACAAACTTTTACATCCAATGTCCAACCCCTGCTATCAAATGCAAGGGGGAATATATAGAAGTCTTATACAAAATATCTCAGGCATTGAGTCATCTGAGAGGTAAAATATCTTCATTAACTCGTACAGAGATTGCAGATAAAAAGTTATTACAATCTTTAATGAACTTTAAAGGCTCTTAACTCCTGTCAGAACAATTTTGACCTTTGGAGCTCACGGAGTCGGTTGAGCGCTTTGTCATAACTGCTGAATGACGTGTCTGTGCAGCTGTGTTCTCCTGTAGCTTCTTGGCCCTGTCACCTATGACTGCTAGTGCTGCTGTGGTGGCCGAATACTTGTGCTGAGTTGGCTCAGCCTCTTTATGCATACCTGCTGATGTGTCTTTATCTTCCTGTGTATGAAAATTTAAATATTTTCAAAAAGTAATAACATAATTGCTGACTTTGATTTAACAGTAATTGTATCAAATTTTCTCATACATCTGGTGTAGGCAATTGATGCCTCAAAATTGACCCCATGGTCTCATCTACCTCTATGTATTTGTAAAAATGGGGAGGCTCATCAAACAAATTTGTGATTTCATTCATAATAAAAAATAAACTTTCTACCCTGTTGAAGAGGGTCTGCCCTATTACTGGTCCTGTTTCTGCTGATGAACTAGCTGCCTCTGAGATTTGATTTCCTGCAAAAGTGTTCACTCTCTTAGCATATTTCTCATGTGAGAGCAACTTTCCTGATGGCTCCAGCAGGCTAGGTAGACCCCTGTTTTGCAATGCCATAAACCTGTTCTGGAATTTGTTGATGTCTGCTTGCATATCCTGGGTTCTTCTTTCCAGGGTCTGAATCAGGTTTCTCAATGTCAGGACCCTTTTTATCAATGAGATGGTCTCTGTCCTATTTCCAATTCCCATTTTAATGAGCTCGGAGCTAGTCCTGTAATTTAGCACGTTTATCATTCTAGTGGCAATCTCAGGCATACTGCCTAGAGATTCCCTTGCCCGTTGTATCTCTCTGTGTGCTTTTCCAATGAGTGTTATTTTCTCATGGATGGCCTCAATATACTCCCACTGATCTATGATGGACTGGCCAATGTTGCCCCATATGACCCTTTTGAGCTCAGATGTGACCTTGTCTAGTGTGAGCTCTTTTTCTAGCTCAGTTATCCTTTTCTTGAGGGCCTTTACCTCCCTCTCTCTTTCGGCCACATTCTGCTTGGACTTGTCATATTTCTCATTTATTTTTTCCAGACTGTCCTTGGCTTGATTTAGCTCTGACATATGAGACTCCAAGACTTGAATTTCATTCCTCAGCTTTTGCATATCAAGGCTTTCAGCCTGCTCTGTTGTTGGTGCTGAGGTGGATGGTGCTGCTTGTTGTACCTGCTGGCTGGGAGGGGCAGTGGTTTGAGGGATTTCCTCAAGATTTATTGTTTGTGGAGGAGGTTCTGAGGTTTGCCCTGCCTCCTTTTACTGTAATGTTGCTTGCAAGGTAGCCTCTGATTCCTGCAGCTTTTCTTGAGTATGGATGAGCTCTTTGTATAATGTCATGAGCATAGCAGCTGCATCCTTCTCTTGCCTGAGATGGGCAACCTCTTCTGTTTGAGGATGAAGAGTTGCTGGGATTTTTAACATCTTTCTTAATGCTGCCATATCAGCATCCCTCAGCTTCATAATTTCTTGCACCCTTGACATGTTTAGGATCATGTCCAAGCTCTATTATGATTTCCTCCAGAGCTTTGATCCTATTGTCTTTAGCTTGAGAGGAAGCCCTTTCCAACTCAAGTTGTGCAGCGGTGTTATTCAGGCTATTTTGTAGCCTATAGTTCACCAGGGTTTTGTCTGCCAATGTGGCATAGACCATCTCACCCGTTTGCTTGTGCAATTCTATTTGATCCAGTGGGTGGATGTCTTTGGATAGGACCTCCAGGTTGGTCCTGATATAATCTGCAGCTGACTGTGGTTGCTGCACTGTTGGTGTAAAATGGCTCATGATCATTTTTCCTTCATGTGCATCATATGCAAACATGAGCCTTTGTTGGTTCGTAGGGGCCATTTTCAATAGGTGATTATATAATTGCAGTTTTAAAGGTTCATTTCTACTTTTGATATCCTTAAACTGCTGCTTAATGCTTTTCTCACCTTCCCTCCTTTGACCTGAGGAGCTAACTTCTCCTACTGCTGCCCTGTCTTGTTCTTGTTGGAAGGAGCTGGCTGAGGCCTCCATACTGGGCAGGCCTGTACTTGAAGTCTGCCCCATTGGCATTTCTTCTTCAGAGAAAGGATTTAGCCTTTGCCTCGTCTCCCCTTGGGTTGATGATGCAGTAAGGGGAGTCTCTCTGTCTCTTTTTCTATTCACGTCCTCCCTTTCAGGGGTTTGGAGGACGGAGGATTCAATCCTTGAATCTTGCCTAGGGGGTGCCATTTGTGCTGGCTGCTGCTGTGTGGCCATTGGGGCCTCTGCTGTCTGTTCCCCCTGTACCTGTTGCTCTTTTTGCTGCTGTACCTGTTGCGGTGGCTGAACCTTTCCCTGCTGTACCTGTTGCTCTTCCATTTCCTTCTCATTGCCTTTGCTCTGATCTTGGCTTGTGGTTTGGACTGCCTCTTGATGTGCTGTAGATGATGAGGCAACTGCTCCTGCTTGAGGCTTTGGCAGAGCGAATACCTGTGGAGGAGATTCCAAGTCAGCCAATTTCAGAAGATGTCTTCTAGCTCTTTCATTCAGTTCTTCTTGTGTGACCGGTTCCTCCAATGTGCCCCTTTTCCATTTTGGTTGGTTGGCAAATTTTTCAATGTGGGGCAAACTCACATGGTCATAGCTAGAGAGCTTATATTTGAGTCTTCTGAATGATATGGAATGATTAGGGTCATAGGGTTTCCAAAGGAAGCTGGTCTTCAGGCCAAGGCATTCTAACTTTCTATCAGCTTCTTTCCAGCCTTCCCTTTTGTTCAAGACAAGGTGGCCCAATTGATTTTTCACCTTTAGCTGTGCCTTCTTGCCCTTGCCTGCAAAGTGTACCATATCAGCATTCCCAAATTGCCTGAAATATTCAAGGGAAAATAG